>VDFB02136034.1:0-29561 GCA_007258455.2 Sequoia sempervirens
TGCAATTGAAGGAGAAGTCTCATTTCTGGAGAGCTCATGACGCCTTTTTGATGTATATCACCCAGCTTCTTCAAGGCGGAATGCACCAAAGACTCTCACACGAAGCCAAGAGCCTAATCAGTCGTTATGGATTCTGGTTCATTCAGTATCCTAAGTTCACCTACATCAGAATCCAAGGATTCTCAGGAAATCCTTACAGACTTCCTATCTATCCGACCAACAAGATGGTATTGCTGGAAGCATAGCAGCATAAATCGTTTGGGGAATAAATCGGCAAACCAAAAGTTCAGGATTTTTTGAAAAAAACGGGAAAAAATCGGGAAAAAATCGGATTTACAAAAAAACATAAAAGAATTGAAAAAAAATAGTTAGAAAGCTACTTTTTAAAAAAAGAGATTTAATGGCATTTCCATAGCATCACGGACATTGAGCAAATAAAATCACAGTTCAATCCAGATTAAGAAAATGGAGTGCATTTGGTTATATTCATATCGCTGATTACATTGCACAAGACATACTACAACTGCATAAATATCAGATGGTGACAGTTGTTGATGCTACCACATTTTTCATACATGTCTACCAAAGCATTTTATCAAACAGTTCACTGCCTTGCTGCTATGGCTAAAACCCTAAAACAGGTGCTTTTGAACAAGTCATGGATGCTTGGAAAAGATCTATCAAAGCATAATAGTAAGCAATAGCATAGACAAGGTAGTGGACTGTTTCAAAAAATGCCTCAAAGAAATGTGGTCTCATGGTGATGGAATGCCATGACAATCCATAGCAATTTGCTTGTCATGGCATTCGTTATGGCATTCCATCACCATGAGACCACATTTCTTTGAAGCATTTTTTCAAATAGTTCACTACCTTTTCTATGCTACCACATTTTCAAAACACATGTCTACCCAAAGCATTTTATAACCAGTTCTTGCCTTGCTGCTATGGCTAAAACCCTAAAATAGTGCTTTTGAACAAGTTATGGATGCTTGGAAAAAGATCTATCAAAACATAATAGTAAGCAATAGCATAGACAAAGGTGATGAGCTGACAAAATGCATAAATGTGGTCTCGCATGGTGATGGGAATGCCATGACAATCCATAACAATTTGCTTGTCATGGCATTAGTTATGGCATTCCATCACCATGAGACCACATTTCTTTGAGCATTTTTTTCAAATAGTTCACTACCTTTTCTATGCTACCACATTTTTTTCATACATGTCTACCAATGCATTTTATCAAACAGTTCAACGCCTTCTTGTGCGAAAATCAGCTTGATTTCCTTTTTTTCCAGATTTTAAACACGTTTTTTTGGCGAATTTGCAGTTTGAAACCAAAAAAAAATCATTGACCAAAAAGTCAACCAAAAAGTCAACGATTTTTTGAAAAAATCGGGAAAAAATCGTCCAGGCTGCAGATTTATTAAAAATCGCGATTAATCGGGTTTTATTGCAGATTTATGCTTCATTGGCTGGAAGTACTGAGGCAATTAGAGGCGTACCAGAATATTCAAAGGCCAAAGCAAAAAGTGGCTGTCACCTTTCCTTTTTCATCGGCAACATGGAGGAGTCATGTCCGATGGCACAAGCAGTAGAGGTTGCTCGACTGGAAATTCAACAATATCCATTCATATCATACAAATCCAAGAACAACTTCAATCCACTCCATCACATCAGAACTGTGGACGGAGAGAGGTACAAGCATCGGATTGACTTAGAGGACTTCTGGGCCAACGCAGCCGATGAATATGACGTAAGAAGGAGGTTATGGTCAAGGTTGCCATTAAGTATGATAAGGGCTACCGAGCTTTTCAAAGTGCCTGATCAACTACAGGATGATGGAATCTATTTGCAGCCAGGCTTCAATGAGAATGAGCCGCTTCCCCCTATAAGATGGTTTGAGCCTGAGATGGGCGACCTGGCGACTCTCATGCGGCCCGTTTTCAAATATTCTCAGTGGTGGATAGATCGGCAGGTGGAAGTCCTAAGACAGAGAAATGTGCATTTCACATACGAGTTGATGGGCAATACAGAGTCATGTTCTTCAAACGCCGGTGCATCTCGTGGAGATGGACAAACAGATGTTGTCAACTCAAGAAAAAGGAAAGAAGTTGATAAATCTGCAAGACAAGAGGCGGATAAAATGGTAGATGAAGGGCCTTCTCGAAAGAAGCACAAGTCTAAACCCCTTCAGTCTACCACTTCCAGGAACATAGAAGAAATGCTCGCCTTGGATAGAGAATCTTTGGAAAATGCTAGGATCCCTTCTCCTGTCGTAAATGTGCAGCCAATACAAGTAGAAGATGATGATCAACCTTCTCCAGCAAGCACAGAAATCCTAGAATCGGATAGTGATACAGACATTATGGATGGAGAATTCGAGGAAGGAATGATTTCCGCCCTCAAAGGGATCCAAGATGACCCATCCGTCCAAGAAATTCAGGGTATGCAATTGGTCCAAGAAATTCAAAGTATGCCAGAAATTTAGGAAGGGCAGGAAGTACAGGATATACAGGACGTCCAAGATCAACAACAAGACGGAATTGAGCAGCCAACAATCCCAGAGTGGCTGAAAGAAAGATTGAAAAGAAAAGCGCCAGTGGAGGTCCCTGAGGAGGACAATGACACAGATTTTCTGGCGAGATTAGAGCAAACTGCCCCGAGGAAGAAGGCCAAGAAATTCTCCACCATCCAGAGAGATGAAGCTGGAAATCGCACAATACAAATTGCAGTACCTATAGTTGACAAGTTCCAAGATGAAATTGCTCCTGATGAATATGCTGTCACGACCATCGACATGGGTCCGACAACAAAAGGGCAGGAGGTCGAGGACTTGGACAATTCCGTGGCCACCATCAAGTCCAGGTTAGAAAAAGAAGTTGCCAAGAAAAAAGAGTATAAGAAAGAAATTCAGCGCCTGAAAGATTACATCCAACATCTGACCAAGCCACTAAATGAAGGTGACTAGGCAGCGCTTCCGCCTCTAAAAGAACCAGGTGCAAATTTTGAAGAAGAATTGACTACGGCGAAAGAAGCTAAGGGTTGGATGGATGAAAGGAAAGAAGAGGCGTTGGTATTTGCAGAAAAGTTGGCGCAAGTAAATGAGCAGGCTTCCTTTATGCTTTCACGAGTTGCAGATCTTGCAGAACCATGGAGCAGTCTCGAAGATATTCAAAGCAAGATCATCCCATGTATTCGAGAATTGAAGAGCATCTCAAAGCAAAGGTTGATTGAGGACAAGGTTATTGAAGCCAGAGCGGCATTTGATTTTAATGGATGGTATTATGCTTTGATCTCAAGAAGAGGAGTTCTTGAAAAAGTGAAGCAAGATAGTGGCAGAGTTGAAGAACAAGTAAAAGAAATTCAGAGTAAAATTTATGAAATGGCTGCAGATATGCTCGACAAGGATGCTGTCCGAAGGAAACACTTGCGGCCAAAGAATTTAAAAGAACAAGTACAGAAAATTTTCTCCACCACCGGGCCAATTATGAAAGAAAACTTCACTAAAGTATTCGACTTCATGGCCATCAAAAGTTCTTTCTTGCTGCAGGAACCAGAATGGGCGACTATTTTTGCAGAGTGTGCCGAGAGCTTGGACTTGCTGGAGTACAATGTCAACGTGCTGCCCGACATTGCCATGGAAGAGGTCGGCTCAATCGTGTCTAGATTCGCCGAACGTGAGGTTGCACAAGTGGATAAGGATGCCACTCCAGAGGTCTAGAGTTCTCTTCAATTAACTAGTTGAGGTTTTAGAAACCCTAATTAGGGTTTAGTTCTGTTTAATCTGGGCCATTGATCCTGAATCAATCTCGGCCGTTCAATGTAATTCTGAAAAACTATATAAACCCCCCCCTCACTCTCTCATTTTCATTAGAAGGATTAGAGATAATTAGAGCATTAGAGATTAGAGATTGGAGATTAAGAACTTAGAGCAAATAGTTAGATTGTAGAAATAAAGAGAGTTTTTATGAGATTGTTGTGAAAACACTACTTTGATAATGAAGCTCAAATGCATGAGGTGCCTTGAATACTTGATTGTCGAATAGTTGCATGGCCGCATATTTTCTTTCTCTCTTAGTAAATTTGAATTATAATGTATGTTAGAAGAATGATAGATTGATAACAGAGATTGGTGAAACCGAGCTCATACTTTCTTTGAGTGGATGATTTCACTCAATGTGCAAAGTTAGACTGAGCTTTACCGTGGATGCTTAACTTCTGTTTGAATAATTGTTGTTCGATTTGATGGTAATTATTCATTACGTGAAAATCACAAGCACATTCCTAGAAGATTGCACTTGCTCTGCCTAGTTGTCGTTTAACATGGCGAAGTAGAGTATGGTTTATTTGGTTTCATTTAGTCCTCGTCTTTTCTTGATTTCTTAGGGGTAGTATAGGATCTCTAAAACCCTTAATCTTTTTTCACTTTTTTTATAAAAATCAAAAACCCAAAATGATACTGCATTTATGTCTCCGCTTTTCCGAATAACTTGCAAAATCTTAATTGTGCCCACAGCAAATCACATCCATACCACAGAGCCTATCCGCATTCATCTTAAACATTGGAATTACCCTATGACCTTACTTGCAATCTTAGCATAGGAGGTAGTTTTTCAAGAGAGAATAGAGCGTCTGTGACACTTTGTTCTAAAATGTTTGTTGTGTCATAAAACATGCACCAACATTGTTCTGGCGCTAGAAGGAGGGCCGTTTATAGACAATAGTAAGTTACTCTCAAAGTGAGCATGATGCAGTATGGTGTTACCACATGAGTTTCCTTTTGATGTACCTGTCGAGCAACCAGATCAACCACCAACCGATATTATTGATCAGTTGTACACACTAGCTTGGAAGTCGCAGACGGATCGAGCTGAGTTTAGACAAACAAGTCGTGTCCTTGCTAGGGAAGAAGAAAAAGGAAAGAGGTTCGAAGAAGCAATCAAGAAAGATCTGATAAGGCAGAAGATAGATCGCCTGAAAGAAAAGTTTGACGAGATAGAAAGATCATTTGCTGCAAGTTCATCTTCCAATTTGAGTTTGAGTAATAGAATGAAGAATGGGACTCCCAGCCAACGTTCCTAATCCAAACCAGGATCCCCAGCCAGTGTTGCAACTGAATTTGGGTTTTCACGACGAACAAGAGGACATTGTCACTGAATTGTTCAGCCTTGCGTGGCAAGTGAGAAGAAGTGCTCCTGATTGGTTTCGCATGCAATTTATCCTTGAAGAAGAGGAAGAAAGAGCATGACGAATTGAGTTCAATATTCAGAGGGACCTCCTTGTTGAAAGATTTGAAGCACTCCAACGAGAGCAAAATCGTCAAGCAAACCGACAAGTGAATCAACAAGCCCAAGAAGCAGCTCCGGCACCAGCAGATCCTACACTGCCTAGGCAAGCTTAATACACTGGATCGAATTGGTTCTTTTTCAGCAGAGAAGTTTAGGAGAGTCACCAGATCCACTCCCAACTCTTTCAAGGAATTTGTTGAGCTATCTCCCCACAGAAATAGACAGAGAAAAGCATTGCAGGAAGCATCATCAAGTACACAAGTACCGAGCGAAGAAGATTCTTTTGGTCTTTTCCAAAATTCACCAAGTGCCAACCAACTAGATCGTCAACAAGTTACCGTGGCTGCACAGCCAGTCCCACCAGTTCAACCAGTTCAACCTAATCAACCGAACGCTCCAATGGCGTGGCGTCCAGCTGACGCGTCACCTATGACGTTTGTTGTTTACCATGATCTACCCAAGAATCCAGAACATTTTTGTTCCAAGTTCCATAGTGGTGACCTGAACCACACTGCAAACGAGCATGTTAAACTGTTTGAAGATCTTCTTCAAAACCGAGACATTCAAGAAGAAGATGTTGCCTGCAGATTGTTTCCTTACACATTTGATGAGGAAGCCTCTTACTGGTATATCCATTTGCCAGCTAATTCCATTCGCACTTGGCAACAAATGAAGACCGCTTTCCTAGAAAAGTTCAGGCCACCCATTGCTCCATCTGATTTGTATAGGCAATTTGTGGAAATCAAAAGGCAGGAACATGAGCCGATTAGTACATTCAATAACAGATTCCACAAGGCCTATACTCGGCTAAGAGATCCTTATTTGTTGGACAATGCAGCAGCATTGCCAATTTATTATGAAGCCTTAGATCGTCTTACTGCCATGTTTGTGAAGTCAACAAATCCGCTCCCAGTAGATTTGAAAGGAGCGTATGCTGCGGCAATTACAGCCAGCACTGGTCTCAGAGTAGGCTTGGCCCCAGGACCACTCCACTATTTAGGAAATGCAGCCTTGTTGGCGTCAAATCTAACACCTCTGGAGTGCAGGTTTGTACGGACAGCTATGTACACTACGCAATGAGTGCTCTTCAAATTAGGAGGGGAAGCTCCCTCGTTGTGCTGGAATGCATGAAAAGAGAAGTAATCTAAGTCCTATCTTTTTGTTCTCAGCTGGAAGAGGCACAAGGTTAAGAAAACCAAGAACGTTGCAGCTAAGGATTTTCTGGTTTCGCAGATCGGTAACTACAACTAAGCTATCTACTTTAAATCTATCCAGTTTCCTCAAGAAAGCAGGCATGAGGAAATGGGCGGGGATGACTATCCGGACTGATAAATGAGTTTAAGACTCTCTCTACTTGAGAGGCAAGGTGGCACAACTATCATCTCAATCTAAACAAGCATTGGAGCTGCTTGATTTAGAATTTACTAAAGGCGATCTTATGAGAGCCCTAGGTGGTATAATAACGCCTTGCTTAGCGGTCGAGATCAGCAAAGCCTTCCGCGGAGACAGCCTTTATCTTTATAATCTCCACGAAACCCTAGGTGGTATAACGATCGATCACAATGGTAAATTAACACAAAACAGCCTTATCACCTTAATCTTTTGGAACCCTAGGTGGTATAACAATTGATTTCAATGATAAAGATGTTCAAACAGATATATCTAATCTATGGAAAGAATTCAGCATCACAATCTTCCGAAACCCTATGTGGTATAACAATCAATTGCAATAGTGAAGACACATGAACAAATACGAAAAAGAGCAATATTGAGGGCAAGGTGGGCACAGCATATATTTCTCTCTCAAGCAAAGTTATTTACAAATGAGCGTAAGCTCTTATTTATATACATCAAGGTGTAGGAACCCTAAAAATCACCTTGAGGTCATCACGATTCTTTGCATTTTTTGGCTGCAAGCAATGCATAGAAACCCTAATTAAAGTAAACTATACAGTCAACTGGAAAACTACCATCAGTTAACCGAAACATCTAATCTAAAATGGACAATTGTGCGAGCATGCACGTCCTTATTGAAAGCAAGTTAACTGGAAGACTACCATCAGTTAACGAAAAACCCTAAATAAAACTCCAAGTAAACAAGGTGAATCTCAGAATAGATATGCATGAGGTGAGACAGCTAGTTAACTTGAAAGGGTAACACCAAGTTAACTCACGTGTATATCATCTATCACGAGAGAGGTGAAAGCAGAATCACCGGTAAAGTGATCTCGAGCAATAATCCCTCAACGAAGGCGTCAAACTGCATCAGCATCACGGATAACCGACAACCCGAGGCAATCTTTACGAAATCTTTGCACCTCAACCGGCGGTATTTCACTAGCGGCAACTTTGGCTCGCGTATGGCCCGGAAGTGTTGTAACATCATCTATGACTTGATACAAATCGATTCGGCTTTTCTACTTGAAATCATGAATTAAGATCGATTTGGTGTCCCGATGGTATCTTTGTACTCTTGAAAAACTTCGCTTTGTTGGTGAACCACGGCTATGTCGACCTTTTACGGAAAACTAAAAATAGCTGGCGAGGGCTAAAATAGCCCTATCGAAGGGTAATTTTTAGCGAAAATCGAGATATGGGTTTTGTCGGAAGAAGATTCTAGAACAACCCGGAATGTCAGTTCGCGAGAAATTTGACTTCTACTCGACCATGCAAAGGAATTTTCAGTTGAGAAAATTAGAGCCTCGAGAACTGATGCGCTGGAGTAAATTTTCCTGAAAAATTCTGGCACATGGGTTTTCTCGAGGAAGCTATTCTGAATCAACCCAGATGATTTGTTTTGCCAAAAGTCGCCAATTCTTCAAACATGCGAAAGAATTTAAGACGAGAAATAGAAGAATTTAAGACAGAAGAAAGAAGTTTTTAGTGCTCTGCTTCTGCTAAAATCGCCATCTTGTCTAAAGTCTGCCGATAATTCTGACTTGTACCTGCAAATAAAATGTTTTGATGTCTTTGCCAATGATTGTTGATGAAGAATTTGCCTTTGGTTTGCTAAAATTCGCCTTTGCTTGGAAAAACAAATTTGCCTTGAAGATACGCCTTTGCCTTGAAGAAATATGAATTTTGCTTCAAAAATACGCCTTGTGAATGAAGAAAAACGAATTTTGCTCAAAAATACGCCTTTGCTTTGAAGAAAAACGAATTTTGCTTCAAAAATATGAATTTCTCTTAAGAAAAACGAATTTCTCTTTAGCTTTGTGAATAATAAATGAAGATGGCGCCATGCTAAAAGAAGATGAAATTCGCATCAATCTGACAACTGCAAGATTTAAAACCCTGATGAAAATAGAAGCCTTTCAATTGGACCCTTCTCAGTTGAACTGCCACTGACTGCAAGTTCATAAATAAATAATAATAAAATATTTATTATGCAATAGCAAAGGCGCCAAGAATAGAAATCGCCACTCAATGTTAAAATATGCAAAATATTTGAAACTTCAGTTGACAATTTTGTTGAAGCTACAGGATTCACCGTCGGGCTTCACCGTTTCCGAAAAGTCATCTCTTGAGCTCATAGGCGTCCATTTGCTCAAGATACTTCACTTTTTATTAACTTCCTATTTTGTAGCTGACGGCAAAGTCACGACTGGCCAACTTCGACACTGATTTCCGGGTGACTGAGAGATGGGGTACGTCACGGAGGAATTCGCCGGAAAGCCCTCTTGGTGCAAAGGAAGAAATGTAGGAGACATAAGCTGCAAAATCCATCGTTTAACCCTTGAAAAATTAGAGCGCACTGATTAAATTGCTTCTACGGGTTCAGACTGACCATTTTCCTAAAGCGCCATCGACACTTCAAGCGAACAGCGGCGGTGAATGGTGAACCCTGCTGATACGAGACGAAGCTCACTGCATGACTGGAGATATTCTGCATCCAACGGCTGTATCCACGACAGCTAAAAGCTGTGTTAAGGGCCTCAAAAAGAAAAGCGCCCCTGGCTCAAGGTTGCACTTTTGTCATTTCGACGAAAATCAAACGTCATCAAAATACCCTATTTTGACAGTTGATATCTGGAGCTGGGATGACCCGATTCAGGCATTATCTGTTTTAACGGACAGCCAGGAGGGCCCTTAAGAGAAGTCACTGGAGGTAACGAGGCAAGAAAACTGCTTCTAAGACCTCAAAAACTCCAGTGCGTATTTTAAATAAAATTACCGCTCCCGGACTTGGCCATTTTTCGAACGTCTTCTCTTTGGAGTATTATACTAAAGACCTCCACCGCGCCTGGCTTGACGCCAAATCTTCGAGAGGTGGCTATGCTCGTTAAGGAGAAGATCATCGATTCACGGCTCAATAGTGCATTGTAGAAGACTTGAGCAGCAACGGGCTCATCGTTCAAAACGAAACGCCATTGCGAAATACAGCGAAATCATTTGTTGAATTAAAGCGAAGTAAAATTCACGTGCTTAGTAGAATCTGCGCCCACGATACGGGGAACGTCGGATCGACAAAGGCTGAATGATGCATGTGAACTAGGCTAGAATACGATGTTATGGTAAATACGCAAATTTGACATCGAAGAAGGTCTTGCAGCGAAACACGTAGCGCAGCAGGCATAAGCGGAGAAACAACTCCATTTTACAAGGCGATCGCCGGACGACTCTGCTTTGAACTCGAGAATCGGATGACTTAAGCTTGATATCGTCGGTCATGAGACTGAACGCGAACAGTCTAGCGCATCCGCCATGAAGCGTAGAGATTGCAGCCTTCTTAAGATGAAGCCCTCGGGCTAAGTGGCGCTTTTGCACGAAAAGGACAAGTTTCTCATCTCTAAAATTTAGGGATTTTAACTACATGCGTTGATAGCAGGGTACATGAGTCTCGAGAATGCTTTCTTTGGATAGCTAAATGGATAGCGGTGATTCGAAAGAGATTGGTATGGCGGGCCATTTTAAACAAGATCTTGACCTTCAGAAAACTGGGCGCCCCTGGGCTATACTTGCACTTTGTGAATTTTCCTTTGAAAAATCTTCGTATTTTGACCATTGAAAACTCCATTTCGATCATTGAAACGACCGTGTACAATGTGAAATGCTGTCGTGAGATGCTCCTCCATTGTGAAAAGCTCCATTCTGAGTCTCTGCTTCAGGTTCTGATCAATATAACTGACTTTGACCGACAAAATATTGACAAAAACTCCATGCTTGACATTGCCCAAAACTGTGTTTTACATCAAATTAGCAAGGTTTAGACTTTTAAATGCAAAATGCCTTGATGAAGCAAAAAATTTGGTTTGGGTACAACAAGCCTCTCAAAATCAAATTCAGGATATTAACCGAGCATTAGCCCACCAGACACCCATGATGAATCTAGTCCCAAGTAATCAAATGGTTCTCCACCCAGGGATGCCCGTGTCTCAAATGCCACCGACACAGCCAATATACCTCTAGAATGTGACAACTTCCACGCGAACCCAGGAAGAAAAGGATGAAATGAGAGAGTTGATCGAACAAGTCAAGAGGCTGTCAACAGAAGTCACCTATTTAAAAGGTCAGACTAACCAAATGCAGAACTTTCAGAAAAGCTATCAGCCACCTCAGGGAAATTACCAAGGGCAGGGCCATTCAGGATATCAAAGAGACACTCAGAATTATCAGAGAGATAACCAAAATTTTCAAGGAAATAATCAAGGCTTTCGGAACAATAACCCAGGCTTTCAAAGGAAGACTTGGAACACTGGACCTAATAATGGAAATGTGCCATCCCCTTTAGATAATCCGCCTGCCGACAATCGTCCTGCCGATAAGGTATTCTTAGCTGAAGCAGCGTTATCAGGGTGGTGTAGATTACACAACACAGATCAGCATTCTGAGTTACATTGTCATGAGTTTCAAGTAGTGGCAGACATTTTTAAAAGTGAGGAGAAATTCAGAAAATCCTCCGGTAACCGTATATGAGTTGGTTCCTGCGCCAAGATATGATTAGGCTCTTGTAATTGAAAGCACTCAGTATCTACCTCAAGAATACCCACAGTATCAACACACTCAAAGGTTTCCACCTTCATCAGCCAATGGACCTGTGGAGGCGCCACCCACCGTCTACTCATACACAGTCGCTGAAGGACCTGTAGAAGACACGACCAATTATTATTTCCTGCCATTGAATAACAGCGTGTTGGTCGAAGGTGTAAAAGAAATTCAAGCATTCCAACAAACAGGCAACAATCCACCAAAGGTTTACTATCGGAAAAATCAAGAACCTTTGACCTCGTCAGTTCCTCCACATAACTTCCAAACACCACCACATCCAAATGCAAGCAATAACCCACCTCTTCCGAGAGACGCGCTACAATATAGGCAGGGAGATACTGCTAGTAGTAATGCTAGTAATCCTACCCCTCCTAAGGATGAATTGAGAAGATTAAGTCAATATGTTACGGAAGAAGTGAAGAAAATCAAGGTGAGTGTGTCATTGTTTGAATTAATGAAGGTTCCAGAGATAAGGAATACGTTCCTTGACGGCTTGAAGGACACAATGCAAGATTCAGCCAACAAGGCTGCCAGTTCCACAAGCAATGTGAACGTCGTCCAAAACGAACAATTCCAATCTACCCAAGAAGGACATCGGAGTTCTAAAGAAACTCGAGGTATGTATGAAGTAAAAGAAGGCATAGAGATGCCAGGCTAGAAGATAGCTAGACCAGAACAAGTGTGTCTAAGCTCGAAAGAAAACAAGATAGAGAACCCGGCAAAAGGAGCAGAGACTCCACAGATTGAGAAGAACACTAAGGTTAAAGCCAAGGAGGCCGAAGCCGGCGCACAAAAAGGGAGCCCCGTGATATTCTATCAGGGAAAAGATGAGCCAGCTCCTTTCCTCGTCTCGCTCCGGATTTTCAACAAACTCCTACATAATTGTCTAATTGATTCAGGAGCATCCAGCAACGTAATGCCCTTAGCAATTTGCCGCAGATTGGGTTTGACACCCACAAGAACAAACAAGAAAGTAACCCAGTTAGATAAGACAGAAGTCCCAGTCATAGGAGAATTGAACAACATCCATATGCAATTATCAACCGATCCAAGGATTCAACAGTTCATCGACATTTCTGTAGTTGATATTCCTGATGGATACGGCATGGTTTTAGGAAGTAGACTAGAAATACTTAACCCTTATCTCCTTTTTCAGTTTGTTTGATCCAAGACCCAAACAGTAGAGCTTCATTGTCTAAACCTTCATTGTGAAGTGAACAAGCCTAGCGTAAGTCCCTTTGTGTTACCAGCATAATCACATCAAACCACAAAGCTTATCCACATTCATCTTAAACATTGGAATTACCGTATGATCTTACTTGCAATCTTAGCATATGAGGTAGTTTTTCAAGAGGGGATATAGCGTCTTTGGACTCTTTATTCTAGAATGTTTGTTGTGTCATAAAACACGCATCAACAGGAAGTTTGTTGGCGTTTAAATTCGCACCTTTAGAATGTGAATTTGAAACGGAAAGCTATGCACAGTAAAACTGCTCTTCAAATTAGGAGGGGAAGCTCCCTCTTGCTGATGGTGTTGAAAGAAAGTAAACTAAAAACTAAGTTGCCTATCTTTTTGATCAGCTAGAGCACAAGGTTTATAAAACACAAATGTCGCAGCTAAGATTTTCTAATTAAGAACTTTAACTACGACTAACTTAAACTAAAGACGTCTCTAACTTCCCAAGTAATATGCAGAGCAAGAGAAATTAGGAATGAACAAGGTTGATTCTCTGACAAAGTGCTTCAATAAACTCTTTCTCAACATACATCTACACACTTCAATGTAAGCTGAAATTAAGATCACAAAAGCATAACACATATAATGGAAATCTGAGACATTATACCAAGGCAAAGGAGGCTCATGATTTTATTTCTCAAACTTTTGGAACAAAAATTACTAAACACATGCCTGGAACAAGAGCTTGCAACTAAAGAGGCTTGCAAAACTTGTTCTTACACAATAGGAACAACAATTACAATAACTACTTGTTGGCTAAAAGAGACTCAACAATTCGCTATCATAAAACAATTGAACAACACTAAATAACAAATAGAAGGCACTTAGGCTCAGCGTTTTGTTATCACTATCATGGTTCTAACACAAAGTGAACTGACACTGAATAACAGCTTGTTGGCTAAAAGAGACTCAACAATTTGCTATCACAATAACCGTTAAAACAAACTAATGAGCAAAGGCTCTTATTTATAGGCAAGCAGAGGAGTAGGGAACCTTAAAATCTCCTTGCTTTCACAATCTAGGGCTTGCTCAGCAAACAAGCTTTATTTCTAAATCTAGAAAGAAGATAACATCTAACACCTAAGAAAGCAGAGAAAGTAGGGACTGCCAACTATTACAATTTATTTTCTTTCTCTTCTTCGAAGAATGGATAAGAATTGCTCCAAGAATAGAAAGAAAGTGGAAAGAAAGCTTCTAGATGAAAGCTTGTTTTAAATCTCAATGACATCCGCTAAAAAGCAGGAAATTGTGTCCCGGTTCGGTGCATCTATCCCATCAATAGAAAAGTTGCGTTTTTCCAAGATATCCTCTCCATCTGCAATTGATCTCAAGAAATCTTCAACCTCATTGGCTGCTTTAAATCTCAAATCTTGCTGACATCATGGAAGTGTGACTTGGCAGAGTCTTATGTTTTTCTTTCATCCATTTTAGTCAATCTTCTTGTTGTACTTGTCCTTGTGCATCTCCCATATCCTTTCACATTCACCCTTAGAGATAGTCATGCTTTTAGGCCAAGGGGGAATGGAGAAACATTTTTCGATCATGTCAGGCTTCAAACTGCAAATCAACCTGCCATCAACTGATTGAATCTCCCTTGTAGTCGAGTTGTAATGCTTGATGCAAGCGATTATGAAATCGAGACTCTGAACTGATATAGGAATAGACGCTGCTGCGAGGAGTCCAGAGTGTCCCAAATTTCTGATTGAAGTGTTGCTTGCACTCTCCAAAGCGTGTAGATCAAACACCGGCTTGATGTGATGCAAGTCCGTCTTAGCTATTTTGATGAAATCATGGTAGAGAGCTGATTTGGTCTTGAAATCATTGGGAGTGTATTGCCTATAAACTCGCCTAGTTTTTGACAAGTTTTGAACAACATACTATTTTTAGAATGCTGGTTTTTTTTCCTCCAACGAACAATTTTTTGAATTTTTTTTTGAGATATGGGTTTTGCTCAAAATTTCGTTGCAAGACAACCCAGAGCGTTCATTTTTGAAAATTTTGAATTTTGACTGAAAAAGCAGCAAACCCTAATTTCTTCAATTTTTCACAAAAAAAGCTGGCATCTGGGTTTTGTTCAAAATGCAATTAGAAATGAACCTAGTTGATTAGATTTGAAAAACACTGATGGCTGATCGAAAAAGCAGCCAACCCTAAATTTTGAAATTTTCTTGAAAAAGCTGTGATATGGGTTTTCTTCAGAAGATTGATTTGAGAGGACCCAGATGATCAAAAATTGAATATACGGAGGATTTCACTGACATGCAAATAAAAAGCAGCTGCTGCAACTTGAGAAAAATTCTTGAAATTTTTTTCAGAAGAATGAGATGACAAGACCCAGATGGCTGAAATTTGAATAACTCGGCCTTCTTCTTCAAAAATTTGATCTTCTGGATGAAAAAGCATGAAAAAGCAAGGCCTTATGCTGCTGGTCTGAAAATTTTGATGAAGAATCAACAAATTTGAGTTCTTGAATCATGAAAAAATTCTTCAAACTTGTTGCTCCACTCTTCTCCTTTGAATGCCACCTGCAAAAATAATGAAAATTATATGAAAGAGAGGTGTTAAATAGACTTAGGGTTTGGAATAGGTTTGCTTTCTTTTGTTTTTATCTTCAAAACCCTAAAATTGGCCTGTTCAATGAACTTGGACATTCTCTTCCTTTTGCCATTTTGAAATCTTTTGAAAATTATGAAAATTTTGCTAAGGCATTGAAAGTTAGGCGCCCTTCTTGGCTAGGGGTGCCCATTTGTTTCAGAGTTAAGTCATTTTTTGAGTTTTTCATCTTTTCTACCATTTTGACCCCTACTTTGACCTTGATCTCCGGCTTCCAGATTAATCCGATGAACGAGTTGGATGATTCATCGCGTAGCCTGACTGATTCTGAGAAGATTGTTCTGGAGGCGTCTCTGGCGAAAAACTTCGTTTTGACCTTCAAATTTATGGGAGCTTATTTCCTCCAGGGGCGCCCATTTTGTCTAGAGAGCCATTTTTATGTTCATGAAGTTCCTCTTCTTTCCCTCTGATCTTTTGATGAAATCTCTATTCCGGGAGCTACGCTAGTCCGATTGACTAATTGTCAACTTCGTTGGATAGCTCGATTGAAATCGACGAGGTGATCTTGGAGGTTGCATTGGTGAATTCTATCATTTCTGAGCTCTAAACCTTGGGTGCCCTTTCTCTCCAGGGGTGCCCAACCTGACCATACTTAGAAAATTTTCTTGTTTCTTCATTAACTCCTCTTCTACAGATGGTCTCGTCGGATCTGGAGTTTCAGGCGTCGGATTGACTAATGGCTGGGCTCGTTACGAAGCTGGGAAGATTCTGTCAAGGGTCTTCTAGGAGTGTTGACTGCAGAAAAGTCCATTAGAGGCCTCAAAAGTTTGGGCGCCCTTCGAAGCTGGGGGCGCCCAACTTCACCATGCTTAGCCATTTTTCATAAATTTCACCTTTGCTTTTGACTTTGACATTTGATTTCTTATTTTACCCTTGGTTTCGCCTCTTGCATCTGTCAACTGCCAACTCTAATTGACGTGCTGATGATCTCATTGGAAAGCCTGTTCAAATCTTAAGAAAACACGTTGGAGGTTCTACTGGAAAATTTATCTGTTTAAGCCCTCAAAATCAAGGGCGCCTATTTCCTTCTGGGGCACCCAACCCCTCCAGACAGCCATTTTCTTGATTTCCATCTTTCAGAGTTTGAAACCTTCATTTTGTACCCTCAACTTTGATCTGAATTTGCCGAAGAATGACCGGTCGAATGCCTTGACGAAGATATCTGTTGCGATGTTGACTGAAATCTGAAGAGATTGAGTATTTTAGCAAACCCTAACTGTTGGATTAGGCCCCTTAAAAAGCTGGGTGCCCCTGAGCACCTGGGGCGCCCAAAGTTCCCAAACTTAGTCAAATTTTGGTGATTTTCATGTTTCTTCATTTTGACTTCTATTTGGATCCTCCCTGTTTGATCTCGAATCCCGGACGAATGGATGATCCGATGACTACACTGTTGGATTCGTTGCAAAGCTGGGAGAAAACTGAGCAAGTTTGTTTGGAGGCTTAAACCCTAATTTCAACATTTGATGCCTTAAAAAGATGGGCACCTATCTTCTTCAGGGTGCCCATGTCAAGCAGTGTTAGTCAAAATTTTATAGATTTCAATTTCCTTCTTCGTTCTTCATGCATGTTCATCAACTCACCTTCTGTTCAGTGCTTGAGTGTTGAGTTTGATGCCTGGCAGCTGACTAACCTCCATTGATGACCTCAGAGCTCCTGATATGCTTCTAAAAAAAGCAGAATAGACCCACTAGGGTAAAACTAATTGTTTTGAGATTCTAACTGCACTAGCCTAATATGGGAGTATTTTGAGCCAATCAAAATCAGTTTGAACCCTAATGGACCAACTTTCTATTTTTAGAAAGTTTTGCCAGTATCCGTTTTGAAAGAAACCTAGAAAAACCTAGAAAAAAGTTACTATTTTTAGAAAATTTCTAAAAATAGCAATTTTCCTAAAAAGTAGGGATGAAAAACTGAGATCTAGATTTTGTAGATTAGGTCGCTCTAAGCAAACCCAAATCGTCAGATTTTTGAAATTCTACGTTTTTACCCCTCATGCAAGACATGCACACCCAAATTTTGACCTTTTTGACAAATTCAACAAGACTTTACTCATTTCTTCAAATTGTCGAAGTGTAACAAAAAATTTAATTTGGGGTACAACATAGTTTCATACAAAAGTAGCACTTTTGTACAGAAGCAATAGTTTTGTCGTGTTCTAAAATGTCGACCATGACCCAAGAATGCTTTGGATTCCTCTTCCAATTAATTTCTGATGACTTTTGAGATCTCTTACAGGACTATACAAGTTTGTTTAATACATGTAAAATGCCCAAGACTAAGCATAGATGGATTTAGATTGACTTGTAGTGACTTCTAGAAGAGTTTGTAGATTCAATAGACTATAATAGGCAAACGAGAAAAATTGAAGCATGTAAAGGGAGTTGTTGTAGTGATCTTAGGGAAGCTGATTTTATGCTGATTATGTGCCCAAGAGGCTTAAGATTTTACTTACCTTTGAAGATAGTAGATAAGTGAGTGGTTTTCCTCACTTTTGGTAGAGCTTCCTCCCATAATTTGAGTTGTTAGGGTAAACCTTTGAGTCTTCTCTTTGTGGTGTCGAATGCTCACAATTTATGTTGTCATTATTTGTTTGTTTGCCTAGAAAGTGCAGTTCATTAAATTATTCATTGAATATATTTATGTGATGACTGGTGTATGGCAGAGCTAATCTATACACACAACAATGAGCAAACAGATTTTATAGTAGAGTATAATACTATTAATACATTTAAATTAAAACTATTTTAAAATCTTTCAAGCACATCTTCACACGGCTATTTTTTGTATTTATTCTTTTATCTTTGAAGCTTGCTATCCAAAGAGATTTCTTAATCTGAAATCCTAGTTCGAGGTCATGCAAGTACATATGGCATGTAAATAGTTCATTTATATTTTCTTAATTTTCACATTCACCCATCTGTTAATTCTTGTATTCAATTTTACAACCTATTCAGAAAATTGTAATTTTTACAAAAATAATGCAAAGAAAAACGTTTAAGTTATACTAGTTACAACAATTAGATGTCGAAGGAGAGTTTCAATAATGTGTAAAAAATTCTATAAACAAAGCAACCTATTAAAGATTTTATGATTCAATAGCCCATGAAATGTTGCAAATGGGATTTTGGATAAAAAACTGTGTAAACAATTTAATGAGATCTATATTTGAGATCAGACATCGTATGATCTGAAAATCAGGTCAAATGAAGTTGGACCAGCGGGGTCATGGAGAAACTACTCAGTCAAGAAGGGTACTAGGACTTGGAAACATGAAAATGTTGTAGAAGTTTTTTCTGATGCATGATAGTCTGTGGTGATGTTTGTTAGCTGAGGTGGTTTATAATATTTCAGTAAGTTTTTGACAAAGTTGGAAATTGCAAACCCTAGTAGAAAAGCAAGAATGGCGAATTCCTTGTTTTGTATGGACAACAAAAGCACCATTTAACATGACAAAAGTGCCATTTACCATGTGAATGTAGAGAATACCACGGGGTTTTGACAAATATTGCAATGATCTCATGAATATTGTGGTGAATGCAAGATCACCAGTCTAGTGTGTTGCAAATATGAAGGTGTTGTCATTGATGTCAATAGGCTGGTGTTGTCATTGATGTCAACTATGTGTTAAGAAAGTTTGTTGCATAAGGAAGATGTCGAGGATAATGAGAAAATTGTGAAAAAGAGGAAAATAGATTGTTGTAGGTTGTGCATGTGTAGTTGAGATATTGAGGAAGTGTTGTGAGTACATGGAGCAATCTTTATGTTGCAGTATTTGGAGATGTGTTGGAATGAAGTAATGTGCTGAGATGATGTCTTTGGTACTTGGTTTCCAAGTGCTTTTGAAAAAATTTGATAAATAGAGAAAACAATGTTGTGCAAGTGTTCAAAATGTGCTCTAGGATGTGCTCTGCATTTCTTCTATGTTGATGCTATGCCTATGCGGATTTGATATGTTGTTCAAGGTTGTTAGAGGTTGCTATATTCAAAATTTGGGTTTCTGGATTGTTGTACAAAGTGAGATATTTTCACCAATGTGTGAACTAGTTTTTTAGTAATGTTTTTTGTGGTATGGGAGAAATGTATTTGCTCCGTGTTTGTCCGCAGTTTGGCTTCAAGTTGTGCGGATTTGGGAAGTTTCTTATAATGTTTGTATCTTTCAAAATTCAAGGTTTCACTTGATTTGGTACAATACAATGTGTGTTTCATGCGTCAATGTGCGAATAAGGTTTACCGGATGTTTTGGGTTTAAGTATTTTTATGATGTGAGCTTGGGTGAAGTCTTTGTTGGATCTCAGGTGGTTCATGGATTATTCTAGATCATGTTCAATTGAATTTTGTCATCCGAAAGTTTCAGATTGATTTAAGGAAGCGTGTACTTAATGTTTTATGGTGTTTAGCACGGGTATTGGCTGACCTTGTGTTAGCACTACATGTGAAGTTTATGAAAGCGTGTTGAGGTGTGTTGGGATTATTTTGGGTCCTAACTAAGGATTAATATGGGCCACCTTCATTCCTATCCACCGTGGGAATGTTTAGGCGCTGATCTAATTTGAAATTTTAAATGTAACGGATAGTTGTTGACCTTATTGTAGGTTTTCAAGGTTGAGGTTGATATAAATAAGAGTAATGTTGTTGTAAGATGCAAGAGAGAGTCAAGATAGCTGTGAGATTGATGTGAGTGAAGAGTGTGATGCGAATTATAGAAGTTTACATGTGAATTTGAGCAAAGCAGTGCAAATTTCTAAGTGTTGGATTCCTGAAGGCAGTGAGCTAAAGGTGTCCAAAATCTTTCATGCAAGGCTATGAAAGTGTTGGAGCATTTGTGATGGATTCCCTGTTGCATTGAGAAGTTGTTCTCTGTGTAATATTTCTCTTCTATCTTCTTTGTTTCTTTCTGTGGTAGTGAGCCCTGGCTATGAGCCTTTTTGGACAGTGTGTCCTATTCTAACAGTGAGCCCTTGTACCAGTTTTGCAATTACTTCCCTCATTGGGTTTTCTACGTAAATCTGGTGTTCTTTTGTGTATGGTGTTGTTATTTCAGTTTTTGTTATCTACATTTCATGTTTAATCAATTTAACAGAATAAGGGTTTAATTAATGAATGTGGATCTGATTACTATTGAGGTTTTTGATGTTTTAGTTTGTTACAACTGATTCACCCCCTCCTCTCAGTTGTCTTGTTCATTCAACAATTGGTATCAAAGCAAGGTTCCTTGGAGAAGAGCTTAACCGCTTGAGGTAGATCCAGGATGGTGAAATAGATTGATTGCCCTAAATTTGATGGAACAGATTGTGCATTCTGGAAAACAAAGATGGAAGGATATCTGGCATCTCATGGATTTGAGATTGAAAAGGAAATAAAGAATCAATATGTTGAAGCTCAGAATGGTCCGAGCACAAATAATGAGATCAAGGCACATGAGGTAAATGCTAAGGCAAGATTTATTCTGATGAATAGTCTTTCAAATTCTGAATTGGCTAAAGTTATGAATCTTAAGACTGCTAAAAGAAAATGTGTTTAGAGTTGTTGTGTTGTCTTTGATGGTTCTTCACATCATGTGTTGCCATCAATGACAAAGGGGGCGATTGTTGCAAATATGAAGGTGTTGTCATTGATGTCAATAGGATGTCGACAAGTTGGTGTTGTCATTGATGTCAACTATGTGTTAAGGAAGTTTGTTGCATAATGAAGATGTCGAGGATATTGAGAAAATTGTGAAGAGGGAAACAGGTTGTTGCAGGTTGTGTATGTGTAGAATGTGTAGTTGAGATATTGAGGAAGTGTTGTGAGTACATGGAGCTATTTTTATGTTGCAGTATCTGGAGATGTGTTGGAATGAAGTAATGTGCTGAGATGATGTCTCTGGTACTTGGTTTCCAAGTGCTTTTGAGGAACTTTGATAAATAGACAAAATAGTGTTGTGCAAGTGTTCAGAATGTGCTCCGCATTTCTTCTGTGTTGATGCTATGCCTGTGTGGATCTGATATGTTGTTCACGGTTTTTAGAGGTTGCTATATTCAAAATTTGGGTTTCTGGATTGTTGTACAGAGTGAGATATATTTGCTAGTGTGTGAACCAGTTTTTCACTAATGCTTTTTGTGGTCTAGGAGAATGTATTTGCTCCAAGTTTCTCCACAGTTTGGCTTCAAGTTGTGCGGATTTGGGAAGTTGCTTATAATGTTTGTATCTTTTAGAATTCAATGTTTCACTTGATTTGGTACAATACAGTGTGTGTTTCATGCATCAGTGTGCAAATAAGGTTTACCAGATGTTCTGGGTTGAAGTATTTTTATGATGTGAGCTTGGGTGAAGTCTTTGTTGGATCTCAGGTGGTTCGTGGATTATTCTAGATCATGTTCAAGTGAATTTTGTTGTCTGAAAGTTTTGGATTTGATTTAAGAAAGCGTGTACTTAATGTTTTATGGTGTTTAGCACGGGTATTGGCCGACCTTGTGTTAGCACTACATGCGAAGTTGATAAAAGCGTGTTGAGGTGTGTTAGGATTAATTTGGGTCCTAACTAAGGATTTATATGGGTCGCCTTCATTTCTATCCACCGTGGGAATGTTTAGGTGCCGACCTAATTTGAAATTTTAAATGTAATAGATAGTTTCCGACCTTAGAGAAGGTTTTCAAGGCTGAGGTTGATATAAATAAGAGTAATGTTGTAAGATGCAAAAGAGAGGCAAGATAGAAGCAAGATCGATGCGAGTGAAGAGTGTGATGGGAATTACAAAAGTTTAGATGCAAATTTGAGCAAAGCAGTGTGAATTTCAAAGTGTTAGATTCCTGAAGGCAGTGAGTTGAAGGTGTCCGAAATCTTTCATGCAAGGCTGTGAAAGTGTTGGAGCATTTGTGGTGGATTCCTTGTTGCATTGAGAAGTTGTTCTTTGTGTAACATTTCTCTTTTATCTTCTTTGTTTCTTTTTGTGGCCGAGTCTTTTTGGACATTGTGTCCGATTTTGGCAATGAGCCCTTGTACTGGTTTTGCAATTACTTATATTGTGAGCTAATCCTCACCGTGGTTTTTCCATGTAAATTTGGTGTTCTCTTATGTATGGTGGTGTTATTTCAGTTTCTCTTATCTACATTTCATGTTTAATCACTTTAACATAATAAGGGTTTAATGAATGCATGTGGATCTGATTACTGTTGAGGATTTTGATGTTTTAATTTGCTACAACTGATTCACCTTCACCCTCCCCGCCCCCGCTTCCCCCTGCCCGTCTCAGTTGTCTTGTTCATTCAACATAGTGAAAATGACAAATCTGTGATTGTCAGGATAGAGCAAAATTTGAGGGGTTTTGGCATTTGAACTGATTCATTTCTTATACAAATCTTCCATTTTGGTGCCATGGAAGGATAGAGGGATAGTATAAATTGTGTAAAAAGCATGTTGGATGGGTTGACTCATGTTAGAACCTTCAGTTTTCATGTTCATTATGAGATTGCAAGTATAAGTGTGAAGATTTTTGAGTTGCATGGATTGCATAGCAGGTGCAAAGGAGTTTCAAGGCATTGCAATGACAACACTTAGACATATTTGCATCGCAACACTTGTACAAATGACTGAGACAGTGATATGAGGAGCACAAAGCTCACTCTTGCTGAAGTTTTCACCCTTTTGGGGTTTCTCTGGGGCAATTCTTGTGCTTAGGCTGATATGTATGTGTTTCCTTGCTAGGCCATGCTCTGTTTTACATATTTCTTTGTATTTAGGTCATGTTCTGTTGTTTGCATCATTGGGAAGTGTTAAAATATTATTTTGAAGGTTGTTTTGTTGAGTTGGCATATAGATATTTGTTTGCGGTGAGCTCAAGGAGAGTATCTTCTAGGTCTTTATGGATCATCATATTACATTATCCACATATGTGATGGTAAATATCCATTTCTTCAAAATCTGTGTGCAACTTTTATCCAGAATACCTTTTGTAACAAACAACAGCATATACAAACACTATAATAAGCTATAGCACTTCATGAACTTGTAACAAAAGCTCTGTATCTGTAAATTCTCATCCTAATGACGGGTTTCAAAGGAGATCCAAAATGCCAATGCTAATTCTACTGTACACAGTTGTCTCCAAATTTAACTCCTATTCAGAGTTGCAGTAAAATCAAGCTATAGCCTGTTACATTTTTAGTCTGATGAAAGAGCTTTACAAACTCAGTTTGACACTTCAAAACTCTTTTTCTAACATGTAAAAGCACTAAAAACAAGCTATGGACTGTCAAATTTCAAAGTCTGATAAAGGAGTTTTCTAAACTCATTCAGACATTTTATTTCCAGTTACACAGCCTCATAGATAATTTTACTCTCACGGACTTAAATAAAATCTTTCCTTATTTCTTTGCAGAGAAAACATCTTATACGGTCGGGAGGTGGGTGAAGCTTCACAAGAAGACATGGTCGAGGCGGCCAAAGCCGCCAATGCAGACGAATTCATCAATTCCCTACCAAACGGTTATGATACCCTAGTAGGGGAACGGGGCACACAGCTATCTGGCGGACAGAAGCAGCGGGTGGCCATTGCTAGAGCAGTGTTGAAGAATCCACGTATTCTTTTGCTAGACGAGGCCACCAGTGCCTTGGACGCGGATTCTGAGAAGGTAGTGCAAGATGCCTTGGATAAGGTTATGGTGGGAAGGACTACGGTTATGATTGCACATAGGCTTTCTACCATAAGGAATGCTTCAGTCATTGCCGTTGTCGAGGAGGGAAAGATTGTGGAGGAAGGGTCACATGCTCAGTTAGTCTCTAAACCCAATGGGTTTTACTCGCGCTTGCTCAGCAGTCAGAAGATACAATATCGAAAATAATCAAGCAAATTGGATTGCACAATTCCAAGGCACTAATAGATCCTATGTCTTTTTTCAGAGGAGGAGTTATGTTAAGAATATGTGAATATACCTGCACATCCAAGCAACGAGCAGCTATAAGTTACATTGCATATTATGCCTATTTTGTATGTGTACTTTTGGTCAATGACTCTTATCAAAATTATAAATATGCTTATTCCCTTATGCTTCCATCTACATTTTGTGTTGTGATTTTGAATACTAACATTTTTATTTTCTGTTATAAGCATTTTTTTTCAGGGGAATTTTGTAGTCTTATTTAGAATTAAAATATTTATTTTCTCCTGTTAGGACTTTGTTCAAATAAATTCAAAATTCTTATTTCTTGTAAAAAGACAGTTCCAGACTATTACTTTGTGCAAGAGATTGCAAGGGAAACTACAAGAGCTCCTACAGAAGATAATACATAGATTTCTACTCTGAACAAATTAATTTGTATCATAAAATCCAATTTATATATATATATGATAAAATAACTTTTCTTATCCTTTAAGCAAACTGGTAAACAGGATGAATCATTTTTTGTCATCATCTTTATGGACCTCTTTCTCCAGCAAAGTCTTAAAAGTTGATGTATTTCTATTTTATTTTTTGGAGACAGCTGGAAGAGATTGCTTCACAAGTTTTCCAAGATCCTCTGCATTTCAACGTAGCTTTTTATTTAAATCAAATATATGTGTACTCATTCAATATTAGAACGTTTCTGATGAAGCAATTCTATGAAATACATGTGTATTCATTCAATATTAGAACGTTTCTGATGCAGCAATTCTATGAAACAAAATTGGTTGGTTTGATTGTAAATATGATAAACAGCAGCTGAGTGGCTTCAGATTCAACTAATGTCAGATCTGCCCTTGAAGAATGTGTTCCAATCCTCCACTGAAATACACCGACACTGGTCATTATTTTCTCTCTCTGCTTTATATACAATAGAGAATAGCTTTTGTCATCCTGGTTGCATTCCTCCTCATTGTTGTAGCCTTTTATGGAGGTTAACTAAAAGCTAGTCCCTTAAAAAGGTAGATTTTCATGGATTCTTTCTAAGGAAACGATCAATAATGTAGAGTTGATGTGCATAGACAGCTTAGTTGAGAAATAAATGAGTCAAACATAATGCAGAGTAAAACTTATAAAATCTTAAAAACTTGTTTGAATAGAATATGGGTGCACACAGCATTGTGAGAAGAAAAGATGCTACGATGATCAGTCGAGAAGAATTCAAAGGGATAATTGACCTTCATAACCTTGGTTGGGTTCACATATAGGAAATTTTCAAGATTTAGCAAAAGCCAACGAAAATATGAGTGATAACCAATTAAAAATATAGTAGTAAGTACTCATATACATCTCTAATCCTTGTTAATGTGTTAGGAGCTAAAAATGTCGATCATGAGGAAGCATGTTGGACTAAAGTGCCCAGAGGGTACTTGAAGCTCAACTTTGATAGAGCTTCAAAGGATAATCTTGGCTTGGTTGATGCTGGAGCTGTCGTTAGGAATGATCAAGGTGGTTGTGTTAAAGGGGTATCATTCTATTTGGATGTTCACTCCAACAAGAAGGCAAAATGGTCAGTTGTTGTGGAAGGTCTTAACATTGCTCATGAGATTGGGTGCAAAAAAGTCAATTGCAAAAGGGGATTCTTCAATAATTATCTTGGGTTTGATTAAAAGGGATTGTCCTTGCTGGAAGTGAAAATGCTATTGATTGAGGCTCTTTCTATTTGTGATGGTTTTGAGGTATTTTCTTCTGTCATTACTTTTAGGAATGCAACAAGGTAATGGATCTAATTGCTAATAATGGGGGAACTAAATCCTTTTTGATTGAGGCTCTTTCTATTTGTGATGGGTTTGAGGATATTTTCTTCTCTTGTTACTTTTAGGAATGCAACAATGTAATGGATCTAATTGCTAATAATGGGGGAACTAGATCCTTTTTTGAGTTTGGTGGCGAATCATGTAGAAGTGTGGGAAGGCTTTGACAAGGTTATTTTATTAGATTTTCCCTTATAATTGTTTTTGTGTTTTGGGGATTGGGAGTTATGGCAGGCCCCACTCACATTTCCTTCTAGGATGTCTTGGCTTTGTCTATATTCGGTAGATGTTAATTTCCCATGCTTTCCTCTTAATGATGCTTTATTAAGTGTGAGGTTGCCTTGTGTGCCAAATGATCCATGATGTCATTTTATTGATATGATGGTGGCACTATAACAATTGTTTTAAAGCCAACTATTTTCTTCATTTTCCATTAAGTAAGGTTGGGATGGTTATGCCTAGTTTTGTTTAGCACCAGTTCTATTTCTTGTTTTGTGGTTTTTTGTGTTTTCTATGTTTGTTTGGTGTGGCCTCCTTTGGGCCCCAAACGTCAAGGCCCATGATAGGAAATGCTTAAAGCCTCATGATCCCTTCCTCCACAATATTGCTTCAAATTGATGGTTAAAGGCCATTTTTCATTGCTTGGTACTAGGTTTTTTGAGCTTGGTAAAATGTATCTTTGGGCCAATGGAGGTTGGCAATTTTGGGAGGATGCATAGTAAGTCGCCCATCTAGGAGGAGTTTGTTTAGCATTTGGATGATAAGGTGGTGGACAATGATTTTAACAAATAGGTTCACTACTTCCTTATCTAAGAGTTTATGCTTGCTTTTGTGACAAAAATGTTATTTTCTTTGGTAGGTGCAAAATTGCAAGAGTTGGCTTTCAAGGGAATATTTAGGGTTAAACATGGAGGTGCTAGCAGATTACTATTAGCTCATGGACTTGAAATTTCATTGATTTAGGATGATCTACCAATAGTGGTTCTTGTAGTAATTCTAAGATCATTCTCATGGTTTGTGGTAACTATGATAACAATTCCATGGCTTGTAGTACACTAGGGCACCTTTGAGATACTTGGTAATGCCAAGATTCATAGCCAAATCTATCTTTTGCAAATGCCTCACATACTCTAGTAGTGGCATAGGCCACTTTGCACAAGATTGGACTTGGTGGTAACCATACTTTTTTCAAATGTTTTGTGCTATCTACCATGACTTCAATAGGGTTTAACACACCTCTAGGCTAAATTGTTAAGGTTTATTCATACCACTCATTACTACACTATTATGTGTTACACTTCTAATATTAGACAATGCAATCACTATGGTAATAAAAGTAGTACCCTTGAGGCTCATGTTATGCTAGCACACCCTCTAGCACATTGTGTAACTACTAGCCCCAATGTTGCATTGTATAACCATTTGGGAGATGATGAATCACAAATGGAAATGTTTCAACTTCCATAATGAATCCCAATGTCTATGACATCTATAACATTAGCTTAGGAGATAGGTAAATAGTAACAATCAAATTAGAAGATAGTAGTCATATGTCATTCTCAAGAGTATGTCATGTACAAGATGAACAAATAAATAAAATAATTTACTATTTCAATTCAATGCCTCTTTGCCCCATCCTTCTAACAAAGCTTTTTCATACACACATAACTTCATCCAAATCATCATCTAAAGAGTTGTCCATTGAGTTTCCTCCTAGGTCTTACATCAATGGTATCAAAAATTCATCTTATTCTTGCGTGACTCGAACATGATTTGAGTATCTAAGCCTTGACATCAAAATCCAATATCTATTAGACTAGCTACCAAGTCATTTTGACAACATGGCTAAACCAACACAAGAGGAGATACGCGCGATGATCCAGATCGAATTTGCAGAAGCACTCATAGACTAATAATATTTTTTGCTCAACTAGCTTATTGATGTCCTTAAATAGGTAGTTTTAACTAATTTATCATTAGGTAAACTTTTGGTGGTCAAGAGTCCCCCTAGGTTCAAGTAAATTGAGACATTCCTATCTTTGGATGTAAAGTTAATGCAAATACAATAGATAATTGCTTAGATTAGTTAGAATCTTATTTCTCCATGAATAACTTTTTTGACAAAGAGAAGATCAAGATCACACTTCTAAAGCCTTTTCATCCATCAAGAAACAATGGCCAACATATTTTTTGCATGAGTGATAAGACAAAAGATGAACTTGACCTACCTTAGGATAAATTATTAGAAGCCTTCTAAGGATGAATATTATCTTGAAGATGTCTATGATGATTGCTACATGTAGTGGTCACAATTGTGGCAATGCCATGACTAGTCAGTTCAAGCCTACACTTATGCTCTCCATTATATCTATGTAATATTGGGAATGTTTGAGTCAAAGCAACATCAAGTCCTCAAGTATTGCAGTAGCCTATGACCTCCATTCAATGTAAATTGAAGTTGGTTAAAGTTAAGATGATAGGAGAAGAATATTCTATGTGGCAACCATTGAGGAGTTCAACTAGAAGGAAAAGAAGGAAATAATCTCCATGGCAATGCAAACACTTTATTTAGACGAGTCCAAACCATCTAAGCCAGGTAAATAGTACCATAGTTACAAAAATTACAACTACTCCAATGTTAAAGATTCATTCTAAGAAGACTTTTGCTTATGTGGATAAAAACAAATAATGGAGTCAAGACCTCAAATAGATTCATTGACATAGATGCCGACATTCTACTCATCATTGTTAATTTGGGGCCCAAGGATAGAATCTTAGGGCACAACTTTATAGATGTGAATCAAGACAAGTTCTAGCATTTGTGGAAGCTTAATAGAAAATTAAATTGAACAAAAATAGAGATATAAAACTAAATGGAGAATGTGTTTTATTCAACTATCTATTTTGTACATGGGAAACCTTTGAGAAAGGTGTTGGTTGTTTATCTTCTACCCACCCTTCATTTCTACAAAGCATATTATGCATGTTTATATAGAGTACAAGATTCATGCCATGTAGATCAATTGTCACTAGGAAGTTGAACTGTCTCCTTCAAATGTGGAACCATTTCCTTGATTGGTTTCTCATGCCCTAATAGTTATAGACTATAACATATTATTGGTGTGTCCTTGATGAGATAACATGTGACTTTGTATATAGCAAGTCTCATGGATGCCAACTTGGTTTTTATATTTAGTGTTTTATTTGAAGACTATGAACTCATGCTTAGGATGATGTAGTGAGAAAATTTGATTTGTATGTTGCATTCTTGCTAGAAGATGTGTTGGAACCCACTAGAGCTTTGGTACTAACCACAAATTGATTAGTTAAAGCATGTTTATTGCATAAGTGTTTGTGTCTTTCCAAAGAGTGTTGCACTATTGTAGAAGAATTTCCAACATTTTCTAGAGAGTGGATATGGATCTTTGTGTTCCCTATAGCATCTAGAGGTGCTTTGTTGTATTGTAGATTTGAGAAGTAATCCCACTGTCATTTGAAAGGAAAGAGGATAGCCTAGGTGTTACTATAGGTACTTGGTTTGGTGAATCCTCCTAGATTAGTTATCTCTCCTTGTGAAACAATAATCCTCATTGTGTTGAGTCTAAGAAGTATGTGTGAAGCCTTGAATTCTAGTTGTTATTTGGTGAACCACTTGGATTTCCATAAGGGTTGGCCCTTTCTAACAAATCTATATAAAAAGTATATAAGAGTTCTTGGTACATATGATTTTCAAGATTCAATCTATCTGCAATACCAA
>VDFB02136035.1:0-21448 GCA_007258455.2 Sequoia sempervirens
GATAGAACAACCAAGATATTTCCAAACTTTGTACCTATGATGGTAATCTTAGTGAGCCAAATAATGGAGGATTTTCAGTTGAATCCAGCTGCCTTTGAGTCCCTCAATTTTTGCAAGCTATACAATGAATATGAGTAGAATAAGTTTGGGTATAGGAAGGGTGTCTTTCCTATACATAGGAGGCATAACTTACAAAGAGATGAATTGTACCCTTTAGTCCCCTTGAAGTGGAACCATTTGATTGTGTTGATTTTAAAGATTATTTAAAAAAATACTAATTATGCATTGTGTCAAGTTTTGCATAAGAAGTATGATATTGAGATGAATATTTCCTTGATGACCCTAGCAATTGATATTCAAAATAAGTATTAGAACAAGGTTTGGAATTATGCTTCCTGCATTGATGAGCATTTGCATGAAGACTTGATGAAATTGAAAGATGTAACTCCTCCATTTTCGTGCAAACACTATTCTTTGTTGATGCACTTGTTGTTGTGGAAGAGTAGAAAGGTGATGAGAAATCATATAAAATTAAGGGAAAGAGATAAAATGGACAATGAGTTTCTTGTGCAGGTGTGGATACATATTTGGGATGTGCATTGTCCACATTCTGATTACACTATGTTTTGCAATATTTTCAAGTTCTTGGTGTTGGAACAGTTGGGTTTGAAGCCCATGAATAGAATTTCACAAGGTGTCAAGGAAATCTTGAGGCTCATGGAGTACAAAGAGGAAATTAAACACAAATTCAATTGGGGAGATTGGTATCTTCATACCAATTACACAACAATCAAAGTTTATGGAACCCTAGTGCCACCTCACAAGTATCCAATATATGTGTTGAATAGACAAGTATTTATGGAAACAATGTGGCAATTAGATGCCATGGACAAGGAAAACTTTAGAGAAAAAAAGGCATCTCTTGTGAACCCTGATTGTGAATTTGTATATTTCACCTACACTTCAAAGGAAGGAAATGAGAGGTTTGGCTCTTTATTAAATAATTACAGGTTGAAACAAGAAGTCATAAGGTTTTGTGACCTTGAGGGGGTGATCTCTACTGAAAGAAAAGTAAGAGGGTTATCAGGAAAATGCCATGAGTTCCACTTTGAAGAGGATGTGATTAGAAATTTATCCTCTAATGAAGAAGTTATTGCAAGGAAGAATGCATGGAGAAGGATATGTGCAATTGAAGAAAAGATGTTGAAGGAAAACTCTTTCAATGCCAACCCCTATTCCAAGGTAGAGGATGAATTTGTGAAGGAAAATTAATGCTTAGTGAATTTAATGATAATATTTTCTTTGAGAAAGTAAAGCAAGTTGAGATTAAGGACAAGATGGCAAAGGAAAACCATGATGCATTGTTGAAGAGCTAGCCTAATCAATCCTTTTCTCCAGGCATCCCTGTGTGAACAAAAGAGATAGGTGGAAAAATTGTGGTCACTCCATTAGTGGCTTATTCAGCAAGTGAGTAGATTGGTGAGGCTCAAGTTCCAGAGGTATCTAGAGAGCACATTCCCATGGAGTAGGAGGTGGATCAAGAATTCACTAAAGAAAAAGATGATGTTTTGAATATAGTGGTTCCTCCTAGAAGGATTGTCAAGTTGGAATACAATGAGGTCGGGGCTGATGATGTATGAATAAAGGCTTGTGATGAATTCATGTGTGATGATTCTTTTTTAAAGACAAAAGAATTCAAATATTTTTTCATCCATATAAAACACTTTGACATTAAAAGAAGGATTGAGGAAGCAAAAGAGAAATTTGACCCCTTCTTACAAGAAGAGGTTGAGAAGGAGGAGGATAAAATAATATAGGAAATTATTGGAATGTCACCAAATCAGGTGAGGACATTGGTGAAAGGAAGTGGGGTGATATTATTTCTTGGATGGTAGATATCATCTGCTATTGCACTAGATGCAATGAAGAAGGACCTAGATGCCTCTGTTTCTTAGGAGTTTTTTGACAATAAGGTTTTCGAATCAAGTTTTAGTCCCAAGTTGCATACACTTTCCATTTGGTCTATGGCACCAAACACGGGGAAGCCTAAGGTTATAAAGTCTATGGAAAAGGAGATTGGAGTAATAGTTATGAAAAGGGATACAAAAATGACTACCACTACGGCTGCACAATTGACAATGCATCCTTCAATGTTAACTATGGATACTACTCATATTGCAGAGGCTAACTATAAGAAGTTGTTGGATAGATACAAAAAAATTATGGAGGAAAATAACAAAGTGCTTGCCACTAAATAAAGGGGTCTGCCATCTCCAACAGGTTGTACCTCAAACTTGTCTACACAAGATAGAGAGACCTTGTCATTGAGAATTCATTATTTGAATCAAGATTTGAAATCAAAAAAGGAGAATACAAGAAAATTAAACTGGAAATAGTAAAAGTGGTAAATGATATTTTTGAAGATATATGGAAGCATAGAGTGACCAAATTGGTCAATAGAGCTGATGATGTGTGGGTTTCCTACAAGAACATCCATGAGGCTAACATCAAACATTTGCAGGTTTAGAGGGCTTTTCAAACTGAGTGGAGAAAATGGAGCACCAGAGTAGGAACAATTAAGAAAATGATGCCTAAGATGCAGGAAGATCCTAAAGCTCCTACTAATGTTATTGAGATATTACAAGCCATTGATCAAAAAAATGAAATTACAACCTTTCATGGGAAGTTAGGGATGCAACTTCAAAACAAATTAAGAATGTTTAGGGATATGGAGGAGCATGGCATGCCCAAAATACTGGATGATAAAGGTGATTTAAAGGAGTTCTCCAAGTGAAATGGTGAGATGGGAAATTTTCTCTCATGGGATAAGATGATGTTAATTGTAATTGATTACTCCATGCTAAATCGCAACATTGACAACATGGCTAGAGTTGAAATGAAAATGGATGTATTTGTTAAAGAAGCCAGAGAATTAATTAACACAAGGTGCACTCAACACAATGCAAAGGTGCAAACCTTACTAGACATGAAATGATCCACTAAAGATGAATACAACACGTGGCTAGAGAGGTTCACTAAATGAGCCTGTGTTAGGTAAGTGATGACAAACATGGTGACTAACAGACATGATGGAAACAATGCACAGCCTATAAATAGTACTGATTAGGATTTTGCTAAATTATTGCAAAATATTTTTCTCTCCCCATCATGAAGATTGGTGGCATAAATGTTGACTTGGATGGGTCAGTCTTCTCTCTTTTATTGCTTTTCTTGATTTTTAAGTTTTGCTGAGTGGGAACACATGTGGATAACACTTTTGGCTCATGAGGAAGATATTTTTATGCTATTGCAATGAATGAAAGGTGCCTTTTGGAAGGTGGGTGTATCTTCCTTAGCAATGAATTTTTTTTTTCTTATGTGTTTTCCCCCCACTTTGTAAGGTGCAAATATAACTCTCTAGGGAATTTTGAAATTAAAATTGAAATGTTTGTCAAATGTAAATGCAACTTTAATTATAATTTTTCCTAATGCTTGTTGCTCCTGTGTTTGTATAAATGGGAATTCAAGGCCAATTACATATGTCTTTTGATGGTTAAGCAATTTTGAGCTCATGTATAAGTAATTTTGTGATTCAAGCACAAAGAAATTGAGTAGTGTTGAGTCTTAGGAATGCATTCATATTTGTAATTAACTTAATGGTTTTATAGTAGCAATGGTGTATGAATGATAATTGCACATTATGGATTAGTTTCTCTCCTCTGTATTTTATCGTTTGAATTATGAATAAAGGTATCATGGTTCTTTTATTTGTCTTCAATCACTCTGGTTGTATGTATGATTTCATTTCTTCTTTAGTTCAAAGAGCTAAGTAAATGCTTAACTGAAATCATGGGTTTGTGAGATAGAATTCAAGGATTAAACTAAGCAGTTTCTGTTTCTAGATACATTGATTTCATATATTGCAAATCATTATATCAATAGTCTTTAAATACTTGTTTCCATTGCTAATGTATTATAGTTTATTGCAAGTATGAGTCTGTCACCCATAGATAACACACTAGTCCATTTATTTGGTTATCTTTGATGTTAGTGAGCCTACCCGTACCTAAAAAAGAACACAAATCTTAATGAAAATATTTGGCACACTTGTAATTGTGGTATAGTGGTATGAAGTACTACTCATTCCTTGCTTTAGATAACAATTCGTTAAAGGGTCAACCAAATCCTTAAAGAATTTTTTCTATTTGCATTTGATAGGAATGTATCTATTTGTTTCAATGTGTATGATAAAATGGCACAAGAGTATCATATAGACATTGTGAGGATCACCCTCCTGGGTTTCATAGATCACAAAGAGTAGAGGTCTAGCCTAGCAAGCTAGTGCCTATTTGTTGGCCAATCCTCACTACTATTTACCATTGAATTGTGGAAAATTCATAGATAGTGAATGAGATTAAGTTTGGTTCTAAAAAAATAACCAACACAACCCTTTCACCTTCATCAACTTGAGCATTTAAATTGATGATTGTTTCTTTTGAATCTTTGATTTTGATCTTAAATTATCCATTTTCTTTTCCCCCCACATCCAAATCTTCTAGTGCTAAGATAAGTTCTCATTCAAAGTCAACCTCATATTATTCTTCATTAAATATTTCCATTTCTTTATGTTTATCATCTTCTAGAGGATTCTTATCCTTGGTTAATACTTCAATTCCCATGTGTTCCACTCCAAGATCTACCTTAGTTGTTAGGTTGTATCAAGCCACTTGACTCTGATACCAAATTTTGAACACATAGAAGTACTGAGAGTGGGGGGTTAAACAATACTTAATAAAATTATTTACATCCATCATCAATTAATCAAATGAAACTCATGAAAAGTAAAAGAACGCATAAGTATGCAACCATAACACCAAATTTATGTGGAAAACCCAACAAGGGAAAAACCACGGTGAGCAAGCTTCTTGGATCTACTATCCAAATCCAACCTAACAAATGAAATAGGATTTACAACAAGTTTTATGGGCTACAACCCAAAGGAAGCTATAACTCCCTCAATTATTATAATATTTACAACAAAGAGTGAAGCAACAACCTCTAAGCAAAATATTTGACAAGAACTGTTGAATAATTATCACCACACCACTTTTCACACTCGTATATATCTTCAAAATCTCTTCTCAACAACATCTATTCGACTCATTTCCTTCAACACACATTCTCACACATATACTAGCACATGCTTTTGCACACTTTTTGTTACACCCCATTGTGTATGATTAGAAGAGGTTATGGTTTTATTTATGAATGTTCTTATTTTGAGGGTTAAAAGTGTTGAGTCTCTTTGTGATGTGTGATTTATTCTTTGTGTTTATGTTTAATCGATGAGATATATACATAATTTTTTTTATATAAGTATATATGTATGTGTCAATGATAAACTCCTGCACATGAGTAAATACACATATGAGTATATGTAGATATACGTATCTATGCATGCTCATGGATAGATTACCCATATGCATGGGAATATCGATCGAACAAAGGTAACACACACACACACACATATATACAAACTTTGTGTATATATTTCAATCAATGGGATTGTGAATATATGTGTTTTTCTATTGAGGCAATGATGTATATATAATATATACATATACATATATATATATATATATATATATATATATATACATATATATATATATATATATATGTATATATATAATATATACATATACATATATATATATATATATATATATATATACATATATATATATATATATATATGTATATATGTATTAATGTGCACGTATGTATCAACATAAATGGAAACATCCATATGATTATATTAATAAATATATATACATATGTGTATATATATAAATACACATGCATCATTATGTGAAATATGAAATATGAATATGCTAATTCGAATATCAAATAATGCATTTAATGAAATTATATGATGAATGAATATATAAATATGTATATATATATATATACATATCATGTTGTATATATATATATATGTAAATTTATATATATTAAAAATGTATTAATGTTTTGATAGCGTTGAAATGTTTATTGAAGCACATAGTAAATAATTGGTGTAGCATATACATCAAATGTATTGCGTAGAAATAAAGGAATAGCTCATTAGTAAGAGGTTGTGCATAAGAAAGTGAAATTGTTTAAAGTATTTAAGTGCTATGTAATATGAACCAAGGCATCACTATAGAAAAGTGCATGGAATCAAAAGAGAATCAATGTGTGAGATAAATCTACCAAGAATAAGTCAAAATATGAAGGAAAAGTGAATATTCAACATACAAAAACTTTGACCTAGTCTTTTCCAAATAGCAACCAAATGAATAGGGCGTGTGATTTTTTATGTGGTACCAATATATGAATAGTTTGAACCTGTTAGAAGTCTATTTTGCAATACATATTACAACATATGAAGAAAATTAGAATGAGAAAAATAGTCAAATTAGAAGCTGGCCAAAATGAGTCAACCTATAGAAACATTAACCTTGCATTTCTGAATATTATTCTTGTTGTCCATTAGAATGAGCAACTCATTCTATGTGGTGAAATCTAGCTGTGCATGTGTTTACTATCTAATAATTTTAGCTACCACCTTTTCTTCTTCTTGCTAAGTTGATTCACTTGATTGAGAAGTGTCATGTTTAAGAGCTAGTTTCTAGCCTATATTTGCTCACATTTTTGTATAAATAGAGGTGATTTCTCCCTCAAATGGGATGCATTATCCACTCTTGATGCTTATTTTCTGAGTTGTTGATATTCTTTTTTGTTGAGTTTTGAGAGTTGTGAGAGGTTTTCGAGAGTAAGTTTTTGGAAAAAGGAAGAGAGATAGTTGGGAATTTCTTGTTGATTTTGGGAAGGCAACTAGGAATTTAGTTTGATCAATTGGAGCTTTGCAAATAAAGGCATGATGATTTCTATTCTTTTGTGCTTTATATGTTTTTGGAAAGATTGTGTGTCTTTGGTTGCCTTTCTTGGGAAATTTTTTTAATTGTTTATTATAGAAAGGTTATTCTCTTCTTTATGCGAAATTGAAAGATTCTTGATGTACCTAGTCTAGGGATATTTAATATTTGAGTGTATGTATATATTCCATATTAAGGAATGGGTGTTTATAATAGCATTAAATACTATATTAAAGATATAGCTTATATAGTTGATGCCTAACTTAGTTGAGTCCTAGAATTACTTTGATTTACTTAGAAGAAGTGTCATAGTGTACTTAAGAGATTATAGGTTATTCCTGGGGTTAAGGTTACTCCATGGCATAAGGGGATAGCCGAAGTATAGGTTATGAATGGTAAAAAAAAATCAAGCTAGGAAGGTGGGTGAAGTATATTACGTCCACTCTAAATTCAAGGTGATGAATAATTTGGCCAAAGTAGTGTAAGTTGCCACTATTTATAGTGTTAATTCATTGTGATCCGGGTTTACATACTAGGTAGGGAATGCCATATGTGTAGGTAGTAGCCATTGTGTGACAGATCTAAATATGTAGGACACAAATCAAAGCTCAGGGAAGGTTATTATTATTATGAGCTTACCAAGCTAATCTATTTTTCAAAGGGAGGGCCATCTTATTGATTAGGTAGATGTGTGAGGGACCACAGTGAGTCCATGGTTGGTGGAAAAGTGCTTGAGTGATGCTTCTCCTCATCAGTAGGAAACCAATATTTTATGGAGGAAACTTGGACCATTCGTATATCTATTTCCAGTAAGATCTAAGGAGCCTTGTATGTATATTTGTATCCATTACTATGGAAAAATTATAAAAGAGAAATATTATCATAAAAATATTTACTATGAAATCAATGCATTGGAAAGTTGTAATACTTTGATATAATGCAATGGGAAAGTTTGGAAAGATGCTTATTTGTGCATGCTATGTTTACATTTGAAAAGAAAAAAATTATTGCTTAAAGTGTTGTCATCATATTTTATTCACTTGAGGTTAAAACATAGTAAATTTTTTTAGTAGAACAATGGACATGTTACACGTGGTATCAGAGCTACCAGGTTTAGCTCTGGAACCTATGTGCTCACTATGTTTTCCTCTCTAACATTATGAGTATAATATTTGAAAATTCTTGTGCTAGGATGGTGCATCTCAGGATGACTGCTAGGAAATTAGTGATAAAAAATGAGCATTACCTATGGGTCAAGAAGGAAAGATAAGCCCTTGTTCATACCATTAAGGTAACCAATAATAACAACACCATTTGGCTAAGCGATACTGAGACTATCAATCATGCCCTTTCATGAATTAGTCAAGAGAAGAGAAGGATGAAAGATGATGCCAAATTCAACTACTGACCATCTATTTCTTCGGCCAAGTCACACTCTTTACCACTTTCTAGGGATATGTCCTCAGAATGTAGTGTTAGTCCAACATTGATATTTAGAGACCCTTGAGTTATACCTATGGCTGAAGTTATTGTTGTAGCCTCTAACTTGGAAAATCATAGGGATACATTCCCCGAAACTATGTATCAAATAATAAATTTGAGGGATATTACCCTTATGATGACATAATTGAGAAAAAATTAGAGGGTTACACCCCACATAGTTATGTATCTAAGAGTGAATCTGATGGATACTCTCCTCTTGACTACTTAATTAGTCATTCAATTTAAATGAAATGGTATTGAAATCCTTATGAATAAATAAAAAGTTATGTTTTTATCAAAACTTTTGCATGAGATCGTCAATCAAATTTCTTATGTATGAATATTGTCTCTTTCAGAATGTTTTTGATACGCAAAGAAAACCATGATAGGATCTTATTAAAATATGAAACACTAGGTATAACTATTAATTGAGACAATGGTTAGGACAAGAACTAATCCTAGAGGGATTTAAGAAGTTGGAAAAGGTTTGGATAGTGTCGAAGCTAAGTTGGACAAAATTCTAGCAATCATAGATGAAACAAGAACAAGGATAGGAAACCTTCAACAAGAAGTGAGGGGAAAAGAAAGAGAGGAAAAAGAAGTCCCACACAATGATGAAGAAGTTCCCAACAATGAGGAAGAAGGGGAGGATTCCCGAAAACATACTAAAGCTGGTGATCAAGAAAGTGATAGGTCTCAATCATATTCTGAGGGAACCAAAATGAAGCGTTTTGCAATTGAGTTATCTAGGGACATGAGAAAGATTATCCCTCCAAAATTTGAAAGAAGCACCAATGGAGAAGAAACTAAGGCTTGATTAATTCGAATGGAGAAGTACTTTGAAATCAAGAACTATTTAGAGGTCACCAAAGTTGTTTGGGGACCCTTCTAGTTAGCAGAGGAAGCCTCTAATTGGTGGATGAATAAGAATAAGGAACTTGGAATCAATTCTTTAAAGTTTACCTAAAATGAGTTTTTTGACATTTTTCAAAAGAAGTGGCTACCCCAACTCTTCTTCAATCAAAAGCTCGTTGATTTGTAGAATCTGAAACAAGAAGATTCTTTAATGAATGAATATTGGGAGAAGTTCCCTTGTCTGTTGAGGTATGCACCAATATACAAAAAATATGAGAAATTTCATATCAAGAAGTTCATTATGGGTCTAAATAGCCAAATAGGTGGTGAGGTAGATGTACATAGTCTGACCACTGTGGACCTAGTATATGAGAAAGAAATCAATCAAGAGAAAAAGCTCAAAGCCATATCAAACTACCAAAAGAGGAATTGAAAGAAGTTTGGTGGGCCTCAATTTAATCAAGCTCTAAAGAAGTTAAATGAGGGTCAGTAATTTCAAAGGCAGAGGGACAAGGGACCCCACAAAAATTGAGCTGAGGAAAGATCACCAAGGAAACTTCAACAATGACAACAATGGTACTAACTATAACAAAGCTAGAGGGAATGGTGGTAATTCTAAAATGCCAACAAAAAAGATGAGACCATTGAGAGGATGTTTTACATGTGGTGGGGATAATTTTACTAATCAATATCCCAAAAAACCATCAGGATCACAACCACATGGTAACTCACTTTCTCCTCAATGAGCTATATTTCAGAAAAGGATCCATGCAACAATGGAAAATCGACAAGCAAAATACTAGATCACCCTAGTGGAAACTTCAATATTTTTTTTGGTATTAATTATTTCAATACTTATTGATATTGGAGCGACAAAAATTTTTGTTTACTTAGAGTAGCTAATTAATTTCTAGGAAATATGGTTTTATGGAAAAATCTTGGGTTGTAGAATAAGCAAACAAGGCAAGAGCAATGATGAATCAATGTTTATTTGAGGCAAGGGTTGAACTTCCAAGTTTCTCAACGGAAGTAAACTTGTACATATCTCCCTTAGGTTGTTATAATGTCATCATAGGAATGAATTGGCTACGTAAGCATAGAGCTAAAGTAGATTTCCATGCTAAAACCATAGAATGCTTAGATGATCTAGGTAACTAAGTGTCTTTGGAAGGTTTACTTATATCAATAAATAAGCACAATGCCATTATAGTGGTGGTGGATAAGTTTACCAAGGTGGTGCCTTTTATACTAGGGAATTTAACCCATGGAGCTCTTGTCATAGCTCAAAAATTTATACAAGATTTGTTTAGGTTACATGGGATTCTTGAGAAGATCATTTTGGATAGGGATTCTCATGTGACATCTAGGTTTTGGAAAACCTTGTTCTCCTCACTTGGGACTCAATTGAACATAATTTCAACGTATTATCTAGAGATGGGAAGACAAACTGAAAGGGTTAACCAAGTTCTTTAAGATCTATTAAGTATGTATTGCATGGATCAACAATACAAGTGGAAAGATTACCTACCATCAATTGAGTTTGCATACAACAATTCCTATCATTCTGCAATCAAGATGGTTCCATTTGAAGCATTGTATAGCAAAAAATTTCAAACTCCTATAAGCTAAGCTAGAGGATAGAATAAGCCTTGTGCTAGAGATTTTATCCGAAATGGAGGAGTAAGTAGGAATTATTAAGCAAAGGCTAGTAAAAGCCAATGATAGGCATAAAAGCTATACAGATTCTAAGCGGGTACCCAAAAAATTTGTAGTAGGGGAAAAGGTGTTGTTGAGGGTTAAACATCATAAGAGCTCCATAAAGTTTGGAAAGTCATCCAAACTAGCTTTGCACTATTTAGGTCCTTTCAAGGTTCTCGAGGAAGTAAACCCTATCACTTATCGAATTGTGTTGCTACTTGCTCTTTCCAGGATGCACAATGTGTTTCATTTCTCATACCTTAAGAAGTATTTACTAGGGGATAACCATGTTATTCATTGGAATGATTTATAGGTCTAGGACCTAGTAGTGGTAATAATTGAGCCTCTCAAGGTGCTCGAAACATGTAAGCTTCACTTACGTAGTTCAGAGAGGTTTTGCAATACAAATTCCAGTGGGACCAATATGCAGAATATTCTACCACTTGGGAAGACTATGCTGAGATTAAGCATAAGTTTCCTCATGTCTTACATGCTTTTGAGAATTCTTGAAATAATTTTTTTGTGTTTATGTTTACAGTTTATGTCTATGTTTGCTACTTAAAATCATTGGGGATGATGACTCACAAGGGGGGATATGTTACACCCTGTTGTGTTAATACTTATTTACTTTTACCTAGTTGGGTGAAAATTCTTTAAAAGAATGTATTTATGCTTTATGTGTTTTGGAAATATGAAGAATAAATTTTGATTCAATTTGATGTTATATAATGATTCTTATTGTGAAATATATCATACAAATGAATGTATTGTTTTCAGCTAGCTACTATTGCAATGAACTAAGCTGGATGCAGGAATAGAATCAAGCCTTCGAAAGAGAGGGGAAGTATCACTCAGGAGAATAACTTGGTCTAGTAACCCTTAAGAAGACCTAAATCAAGCTTTCATATACTCACTTCTAGTTTGGTCAAGTCAGGTCAATAGCTTGGGAAATAGTAAGTTACCTTTATTCTTATTTGTGTATGATTAGAAGAGGTTATGGTTTTATTTATGAAAAATCTTGTTTTGAGTGTTAAAAGTGTTGAGTCTCTTTGTAATGTGTGAGTTCTTCTTTATGTTTTTATATTTAATTGATGAGATATATACAATATATATAAGTATATGTATGTGTCAACGATAAACTCATACACATGAGTAAATATGTGCATGATTATACATAGATAGACGTATCTATGCATACTCATGGACGGATTTTCCATATGCACATGGGAATATTGATCAGACAAAGGTAACATATATATATACACTTTGTGTATATATGTCGATCGATGGGATTGTGAATATATGTGTTTCTCCTTCAAGGAAATGATGTATATATAATATTTGCATATATATTAATGTACATGTATGTATCGATGTAAATAGAAATTTCCATACGAGTATATTAATTTATACATATACATATGTGTATATATATAAATACACATGCATCATTATGCAAAATATGAAATATGAATATGCTAATTCAAATATCGAATAATGTATTTAATGAGCTTATATGATGAATATATATATATATATACATATCATGTTGTATATATATATATGTATATATATTTATATATATTAAAAATGTATTAATGTTTTGATAGCACTAAAATTTTATTGAAGCACATAGTAAATACTTGGCACAACATATGCATGAAATGTATTGTATTGAACAAGACAACTGAGAGGGGGGGTGAATCAGTTGTAGAAAATTTTAATCCTTAAAAAAATTAATCAGAACTTAAATCAATCACAAATCCTTAACTCTGCTAATATGATTAAACATTAAGTGCAAGGGTAGAAATTGGAAAGCAACACTCATGCACAAGAAAACCAGATTTAAGTGGAAATATCAATAAGGGAAAAAGCATGGTGAGGATTAGCTCACAATATAATAAATATCAAAACTGATTACAAAAGGCTCACTACCAGAAAAAGATTCACTACCAAAACAAGACTAACTGTCTGGATCAAGACTCACTTTCCAACAAGGGTTAACCACCTAGAGGACTCACTACCATAGAGATACAAAGAAGATAGAAGAGATATGTTATAGAGAGAAGAAAATCTCAATGCAACATAGATTTCCCCCACAATTCACTCAACCACTTGCAGACATTCATGAATGATAGAGTACACCTTCAGCTCACTACATCTGAAAACTGAGCATTTAGGATTCGCATTGATCTACCACACTTGCATCACATACACACTATTTCACATCTATTTTGCATATATTTTCTCTATTTCTTTGCACTTATCTATTTGTACATCTTTCCCCACTAATTCATCCTATATTTATACCATCTTCAACTTTGAAACATATTGAAAGCCATCCATCCATCACTAAATTTGAATTAGGTTGGTGCCAAAACATCCTAGGGTGTAAATAGAATGAGGGTGACCTAAACACATGCTTAGCAAGGACAAAAATAAGTCCCAACATGCTTCATGAACTTTCAAATTAGTTTTCAACACAAGGTCAACCAAACCAATGTAAAACACATAAAACAATTAAGCACACACAACCCTTAGCATGATCCAATCCTTCTAGACACCAAAATTATCTTCAACATGATCATAAAAACTTAACTCTAAAACTACAAGTCATAAGACTCAACAAAAAAGGAATCCAAACCAACAACATTTCTCTTGGACTACAGCCAAATACATAGAAAACCATAGTTCACAACTGGTGAACATAACTCGCACTGAACAATGAATAAGAAACCAAAAATATGGATATAGTAGCTTCCAACAACCATGATCAACATATCTAAACCACACAAACGTAGGAGAAAAATCTAGAGAAAAACTCGAAGCAACCACTGAACATCTGTAACCTTTCTTCATTACAATTTTCACAATATCCTCAACATATACAACCAATAACCTGCATCCATGACATCAATGAAAACAAAAACTAGTTGATACTAGTTGACCAGTTAAAATCAATGACAACACCTTCATTCTTGCAACATATTGTGCAAAAATAAAAGGAATAGTGCATTAGTAAGAGGCTAGGCATAAGCAAGTGACATTGTTTAAATTATTTAAGTACTGTGTAATATGAACTAAGGAAGTGTTATAGTAAAGCACGTGGAATCAAAATAAATTCAATGTGCGAGATAAATCTAGCAAGAATAATTCAAAATATGAAGGAAAAGTGAATATTCAATGTATAACAACTTTGACATGGTCTTTTTCAAATAGCAACCAAATGAATAGGGTGTGATGTTTTATATGGTGCAAATATATGAATAGTGCGAACCTATTAGAATTCTATTCTACAATACATATTCCAACATATGCAGAAAATTGGAATGAGAGAAATAGTGAAATGAGAAGCTAGCCAAAATGAGTCGACCTATAGAAACATTAATCTTTCATTTCTGAGTCTTATTATTTTTGTCCATTAGAATGAGTGACTCATTATTTGTGGTGAAATTTGGCTATGCATGTGTTTACTGTTCAATGTTTCTTGCTACCATCTTTTCTTATTTTTGCTGAGTCAATTCAATTGATTGAGAAGTGTCATGTTTAAGAGCTAGTTTCTAGTCTACAGTTGCTCACATTTGTGTATAAATAGAGGTGCTTTCTCCCTCAAATGGGATGCATTATGCACTCTTGATACTTATTTTCAGAGTTGTTGATATTCTATTTTTTTGAGTTTTGAGAGTTGTGAGAGGTTTTGAAAGTAATTTTTTGGAGAAAGGAAGGGAGATAGTTGGGAATTTCTTGTTGATTTTGGGAAGGCTAAACTAGGAATCTAGTTTGATCATTTGGAGCTTTGCAAATATAGGCATATTGATTTCTACTTGTGTATTGTTTTTATGAGTAATCAAATTGAAACAAAAACACTCTAATGAAACATTAAACTGAAGAAATTGAAATGAAATTAAATAAACAAGAATTCTTCAGAGCCGTTCCATTTTCTCTATCTACAGTGATTCTTTTGAAGCTGCTACTCTCAGATTTTGTGTAAGCCCTGCTTCTCCGAATGGCAACTTGTAGAACGAGTATGCAAAAAGGAAAATGCTTCTCTATTCTATATGCTGATGGAATGAAATTGCTCACAGATATAGACAGGGGTTGTGGATTATGCACAGGGGCTGTGAGTGGAAAATGTCATGATTCTATGCTATGATTATGCTATGATTCTATGAATGATTCTATGAATGCTTAAAAGCTTAATACAATTTAACTATAATTTTCTTACTGAAAGCTCCTATATGATTTGGAGTTCCCGGCAGTCATATTTATAGATTTTTGCAGGCACAATCCTGGCTGGCAAGAATCTACGGCTGTGAGATTGTCTGGTAGGATTGAAAGGTGAGAGATGGAGAAGTTGAGAAGAAGATGGAAGAGGTTGAGAGGTTGGAGAGAAGGATGGATTCTTGTCTTCAACCCACGGGAACAAGCCTGCATAGAAACAGAGAAAATTAAATTTTCTGTTTGGGCAGTTTGTTTCACGGGTGTTGAAGATAAATCCCAAAATTAATTAAATAAATAAATTTATTTAATTTCATTTTGATTTTTGATTTTTGATTTTTTAAACTATGAAGATTTAATTAAATATTTTAGAATATTTAATCATGATGTGACTTTAGAAGAATATGAAATATTAGAAGAATTAATTAAATATTTTGGAATATTTAATTATGAATGAATATTAGAATCGAATTAGAGGAATTAATTAAATATTTTGAAATATTTAATTATAAATGATATTTAGAAGAAAAGAAGAATATTTTAATCTTTATTTGAATAAAATATTCAAACTAAGATTTATATGATAATTAATATAAATAAACCATAATATTTATTTAATTAATTAAGAAATGAATATGAAAAGATGATTAAATAAACTTATTTATTTAATCGAAATGAAATAATGAACAATATAAATAAATTATTTAAATTTATTTATACATAGATGGAATTCGAAGATTTAATTAAATATTAAAAATATTTAATTAATTACCAGACAATGTGATGTGACCATTTTTAGGTGTATACACTACTCTTTTATGCTTTATATGTTTTTGGAAAGATTGTGTGTCTTATGTTGCCTTGCTTGGGAATTTTTTTTAATTATTTATTATGGAAAGGTTATTCTCTTATTTATGTGAAATTGAAAGATTCTTGTTGTACCTAATCTAGGGATACTTAATATTTGAGTGTATGTATATATTCCATATTAAGGAATGGGTGTTTATAATAGCATTAAATACTATATTAAAAATAGAGCTTATATAGTTGATTCCTAACTTAGTTGAGTCCTAGAATTACTTTGATTTACTTAGAAGAAGTGTCATAGTGTACTTAAGAGGTCATAGGTTATTCCTAGGGTTAAGGTTACCCCATTGTGTAAGGGTATAGCCTAAAAATAGGTTATGAATGGTCAAAAGAAATCAAGCTAGGAAGGTGGGAAAAGTATATGATATCCACTCTTAATTTTGGGTGACAAATAATTTGGCCAAAGTAGTGTAAGTTGTCACTATTTACACTATCAATTCACTATGATTCAGGTTTAGATACTAGGAAAGGAATTTCATATGTGTATGTAGTATCCACTATGTGATAGATCTAGATATTTAGGACACAACATCAAGATTAGGGAAGGTCATTATTATTATGAGGTTACAAAACTAATCTCTTCATCAAAGGGAGGGCCATCTCACTAATTAGGTAGTTGTGTCAGGGACTGTAGTGATTCGATGGTTGACAAAAAAGCACTTGAGTGATGCTTCTCCTCATTAGTAGGTGACCAAGATTTGATGGAGGACACCTGGACCATTTGCATATCTATTTCCAGTAAGCTCTTAGCAGCCTTGTATGTATATTTGTATTCATTACTATGGAAAAATTGTAGAAGATAAATGTTATCATGAAAATATGTACTATGAAATCAATACATTGGAAAGTTGTAATACTTTGATATAATGCAATGGGAAAGTTCAGAAGATGCTTATTTCAAATGTGCATGCTATCTTTATATTTGGAAAGAAAAATTTTATTGCTTAAAGTGTTCTCATTATATTTTATTTACTTGAGGTCAAAACATAGTAAAACTTTTGAGTAGAACAATGGGCTTGTTACATTCACTATTGAGCTATCTCTTTACCATATTTCATTATCAAAATAGATTCTATGGATTTATTATTTTCACATCATCTTTTCAAAAATTTTCCATACACACATAGCTCTTTTCAATAGCTTTGATCTTCTATTTATATCCTCTGCAAGCTTCAAAAAATTTCTCCTTGTCGACCAAGATGAAACAAATACATGGAACATGCATTGGCCATAAAAATTTGGCTCCAAAAACATCTATGGTAAGAAGGAATCACATGTGGTTCAAACAAAGATAGACAAGACCTATTTTTCTATAGAATACAACTTCAAATTGGTGCACACTACCAAACATCTAGCGTAATCGTTTCAACATGCCAAGTCGACTCAACAAACATTTCTTTAAATTAGCTCCAGACCAAAAGTGGTACTAGAGAAACAAGAATGACATCATGTGGATCATGTAATGACTATTTTATGCCTTGCCAAGCATTCCTACACATCTCTTTTACTAATTCAAATAATATTTTCATGTTGCCACAACTATTTGAGGACTGATGTTGGTAACCCAAACACACTTAGGTTGTACAGACTTGGTGTAGAACATTGAATTTTTTTTTGTGATAGACAAGATGATCTGAAACTTGAACTGAGCATACCAATAAACAATATGAGCTTGTCTTTCAAACAACAAAGTCAAATGACAAGATGCATTGAAAGGTGGTGGCATCTGTTATCTCCCTCAACATTCATTAGCTAGTAACAAGACTTGTCTTCACACAAATGACTTTGGAAACTATTGTGGTACAAACTATCACTTGAGACTTGAATCATATGTGTTTCTTGCATGTATCTACCAATCCTCTAAACTTCATGACTATATCACCAAGTATGGAAAAATAAGGAGCATTTATTTGACTCATCTTGACTGTAGTTGTACTATATAGTAGTCTTCATTCTACTAGCTACAAATCACTTTGTGGTAGATTCATGATCTAAGTTTTGAATCACACATACCTGAGATAAAATGCAAGACATCTTTCATATCCACAAGCACATATCTTCAAATGCGGTAGAATGATGTGTAATTTCTTGAGCCTATGACATCCTTCCTGATAGGAACTATAATTAGCCAAATTCCTTCAAAAAAATTGCAACATACTCCACATGACTTCATAGCTTCTATGATATTCATCATCAACACAACTTAAAATATTAATTACATGCACTTAACTTAGATATAACTTTAGGATATAGGGTACATAAAATTCATAAGATAATGCATAACTGTGTATAGATGATACTTATCTTATCTCCTTACCTTCTTCCATCACTGCTCCTCTATTTGTTCCTTTGTCATCATCACATAGTTGACATGAATGACAACATATACAACAAAAATAAAATGCATACACTTAATTTATGTAGCTAGTTAAGGGGGAATACATTTATATCCACTACTAACACACTTTTGGTTTGATTCCATAACATCAATAGTTTGTGATGCCAAGCATTATCAAAAGTACCTGCAATAGAGTATGAGCTATCACATGCAATCCTTGATATTGTGTTTGTATGTGAATCACCTAGAAAAAGAGAGCATTGGTATATGTGTTGCATCCATATTTTATATGTTTCCTAGCAATAGAGATGTTAGACCAAAATCCATATTCATATTATTCTAAAACAAAGCATGTTGTGATTATGTCCTATTTTCATGCAAGAAAGAACATTAATAAATGCTACTATTTATGCTTATTTCATCAATCATTTGTATATGCACATCCTCTTTTAATTTTTTTTGGATGTATTGTGTAGTTTTCATTTATATGTATCATGTACACATTAGATTATATATGTTCTATTCACATACTTTGTGTTGTAGCTTATAACTTTTTAATTTATATATGTTGAAGGTTTTATTTGTGTAATTAATTTATTTTATAGTCCATAGCCTAGGGGCATAGATTCCTCACTTAAAATATTATTTATTCTCAACATATTTTATTTTCAACATTTTTTCATATTATAGGTAGCTAATATAACCTAGTAAAATCAATCTACTAAAGTGGGGGTAAAATGTAATGTTAAAATTACATATTTTACAATTTTGGAACTATAAATTAATTTTTTTTTAGTGTTCATTCCTGTGTAAGGGGGAAATCGACAAATGCAATAAGATAATCAATGTCAAATGAATTAAAATAAATCTAATTCAAAAAAAGGATTAAGATTCATACCCATTACTCACGAAATGAATAATACAAAATATTGAATTCAAGAAAGAAATTGAATAACAAGAACAATGAATTCCATAAATCATATAGTTACCCATCTCATGTTGAAGTGTATTTGCAAAGATGTTGGATTGTTGTTGTATCAATGTGAAGCATACATTTGTGCATAGAAAAAGCTTCAAAGTGTGATGTTGATTGAAGATGTGTGTTGAAGTTCTCAAGAAATTAATTATAATCTCAACATTACTTCATTGTGTAAAATATGTTGATGCTTCTATCATTTTTGAGAAGAAATGAGGTTGTTATATATTTTGTGTTTCGAAATGAATGATCGAGATCATAGAGTAGAATATTCTGATCAACGGTTCAAAACTATTGATGGGAAGAATTAGTAGATTTTGATAATGTAATCAGTGCGATTGAAGAAATCATGTTGAGCCTCCAGTGGGATTGAAGAATAGATGAATCAGACAGGAATAAAGTGAGGAATCAAGGGATCATAATTTTCTCAATAATGAAAGTGGGTAAGGGTAACTAATTAATTGTTTTAATTAATTAATCTTTTTCAATTAAACATTCAAATCATGTTTGATTTTTGCAAAAGGTTGTATTTTTTTGTTTGACCTTTTTGATGATGTTTTGAATAATTTATTTAATTTATTTAATTAGTGGATTTTGATAACGTAATTGGTGAGATTGAAGAAATCAATTTGAGTGTTTAGTGGAATTGAGGAAATAGATTGAATAATCTGTAGAATTGAAGAAATCATGTTGACCCTTCAGTAGGATTGAAGAAAAAATGAACCAGTTAGGAATAGAGTGAGCAATCAGGGGATCATAATTTGCTCAATCATTAAAGTGGGTAAGGGTAATTAATTAATTAATTTAATTAATTAATCTTTTTCAGTTGAACATGCAAATCGTGTTTGACTTTTACAAACAAAATTGTATTTTTTTGTTTGACCTTTTTGATGATGTTTTGAATAGTTTATTTATTTATTCAAGTTTGGGGGAAATTGATTTAATTAAACTATCAAGTATTAATAATTCAATTGATTTAGGGGAATAGGGTAAATTAGCGACAATTAAATAATTGATGTTATTTAATTAATCAGGAGGAATAAAGTTAGATTAGGACTTTATTAAATAAATGAAATTTGTTTAATTAGTAAAAAATGATGAAAAAGTGAATTAATTGAATAATGTAATATTATTCAATTATTAGAGGAAATTAGGGTTTTTGATGCAATTGATGTGAAATGCAGTGATATTAAGTGATAATGATGTCGATGATGAGAAAATGTCATTTAGTATATGTGATAAGCATTAGGTCATTTTTACATGTCTACATTTTCCCCTCTTTGAGACAAAGAATGGGTTGCTTTGTTTCAAAGAATTTGATGTTAAGATAAAGATTTGAAATTTTTTATATGCCCCACTATGCCCTGACGGTCAGCAGAATGATGGTAGGACTCTGGACTACCCTCTCAAGAGGTTGGGGCCGAAAATATCATTTTTTGGGTTGAGCTTGTGATAATGTTCTATTTTAGTTCAAATGCATAGAGGACAAAAAATTAAGCTTATAGGACTGTCGTTGATAGTTCAGATGTTCCTAGGAGCTCCTAATTTCAACGTAGGAAGGTTTCTTAGGTAAAAAATTAGGGTTTGGAGGGTTAAAATAGGTAAATAGGGTATAATTCTCCTCGTTTGCACTGTGAGCCTATAGTAATTTCTCACTTGTATATTTCGTGATTTGTTGATTGTGGAGGAGCTATGGTGAGGATTCGAGGAGCCCCACATTGCGTAGATGTAGTTTGTGAGTTTAGACACCTATAGGTATTGATGCCCTGGTATGTACCATTTCCTTTCATATTTTGACTAGTCATTTTTGTGTAATTAATGCATGAAAATTTTTGTAGGCATAGGTGGAAATTTCATGTTTTTCACACATTTGAATTGTTTTTACCACTTTTGTTATTTATAACTAGACCGCTCTTGCATTTTATGCTTGCACTTGCCATAGATTTTTGTAATTAACATTGTTTTTCACTCCTATTTTTGCATTTGATTAAAAGTTTTGCTTTTGAATTTTTTCAAATTAGATGGCCGCTCTTGTGATAAAAGTTTATGTTTGAAATATATGTTCGCATTTGCTATTGTTAGTGCTTTTGAATT
>VDFB02136037.1:0-19357 GCA_007258455.2 Sequoia sempervirens
CACCTAGACAATCCATGAGATCTTCAATCCTAGGGATAGGGAACCTATACCTGATGGTTATCTTGTTTATTGCCCTAGAATCAGTACAAAGCCTCCATTCTCCTCCCTTTTTAGGTGCTAAGACAGTGGGTACTGCACATGGACTAATGCTTTTCCTAATGAGACCTTGGTTTAGAAGTTCTTGAATCTGCCTAGCTATTTCCTCATTTTGTTGAGGTGTCATCTTGTAAGCTGCTTTGTTTGGAAGGGTAGCTCCTGGTATCAAATCTATCCTATGACTTATGGCTCTTTTAGGAGGTAATGTTGCTGGTTGACCACTACTTACAATACCTTCATAGGTCTGCAACAATTCCTATATCTCCTTAGGTAACTCTTGCTTTTCAATCGCTTTCTCTTTGCTCACCTCTCTTGGCTTGATCATCACTGCATAGCCAACTCCTTCTCCTTCTTCCAAGGCTTTTAAGAACTCTTTTTCACTAGCTATGAGTAGTTTAGAACCTACTGTCTGCACCTCTGTGTCTTCTAGCAAAGACTGAATCTTGAAGGTTACATTGTCTTTCTTCAAATTATATGAGTTCTTTGCTCCATCATGCACAGCTTGGCGGTCAAATTGCCATGGTCTACCTAGGAGCAAGTGACATGAATCCATAGGTAATACATCACACACAAAACTTTGCCCTTGTAGCGCCCGGTGGGGAGCTCCACCATGCTTGTTCATTCACCCAAGACATGTGACCTTTATTGAGCCATGGCGACTGTAAATTTTGTAGAATATCCTTGTCAACTTCAGCTTCTTTGGCTGCCTCCTACGACACAATATTGTCGGTAGAACACGATCCTATGATGGCTTTACACACTTACATCATCTTGCACTTTATCCTAAACAAAGACCTCCTTTGGCTTAGTTTCTTCTTTCACGGTTCCTTGATCAAGTTCTCCTCATCATGAGGAGTTCTCACCTTCCTCTAAATTCGGTGGTACTTGAGGGGTGTTTATCTTACGCAGTATCTCATCTTGAATCAGATTGGTTCTCTTATCTCCTCCATGAGAAGTGCTACCTTTCTCTGGACATCTATAGGTCGGGTGTCCCAATTGGTTGCAATGGTAACATTTCATGTTAGTGAAGTAACTGCCTCTTCCTTGTCCACCACTTCTTCCTCTGGAGCTGAAACCTCTTCCTCTACCACCTCTACTAGAGCTTCCTTCTTGCTAATCTGAAAATCTGACTTCTCCTTGGGCTCTTGGTTCTAAACTTCTTCCACTATAACTTCCTCTTTGTCCTCTGTTGTCTTTCCCTTTACCTCTGCTTTTGGGTTTTTGCTCTTGTTTCTTTTTTCCTTTCTCCTCTATCTTCAAAGCCATTTGATAGCATTGGCGAACTATTTTGGAGTTTACTAAACTCATGTCTTCTTGGATAGACCATTTGAGTCCATTTAGGTACCGTGCTAGCTTGATGCTCTCATCTTCAACCACCTTTGATCTTAGGCACAATTTTTGAGACTCCTCTGTGTATGTTTGGACATCCATATCCTTTTGCCTAAGATTGTGTCTCCTCCTATGCAACTGAACTTCATAATCATCAGGGAGATAGGTCTGCCTTATCTTAGTTACCATTCCTCTCCATGAAACTATGGGACCTTTGCCTTCTTTCTCTCTTTCAGATTGTACAAACTTCCACCATGTGAGAGCTGCTCCTCTCAACCTTGACTTGGCCACCTCTACCTTTTGGGCCTTTGTTATGCCATCACATTCAAAGTGATTTTCAATGCTCTCAATCTAGTCTACAACTGAATCAGGGTCCATTTGTCCACTGAAAAGTGGCACACCTTCCAATGCTTTACCACTTAATGCCTGCAATGCCTTCAAGAATGGTTCTTTAGCAAGAATAGGGTCAGGCTTTGGAGCTTCCTCCTCCAAATCCTCTTCTTTTTCCTTTGCTTCTTGCTCTTCCTTCTGCTCTATCTTGTCTTTCACTTTATCTGTTGTCCATGGACTTCATCTAAGAGTTTCTCCACTTGAGATAACCTTTCTCTTAGCAACCAGTTATCTTCCTCTTGCTCTTCTACCTTTTTAGCTAGCTCTACATTAGTCACCATGGTTCTTTCCTCTGGTGTGTTCTCTCCTACTGACTCAGTGGGCTGCAACATCAATCACAAGCCTTGAATCAAACTTAGCTCTGATACCAATATGGTGTATGATAAACTCCAAGGTTTGCTTGCACTCTCCAACAAGAAGACTTCTCTCTGCCTTCCACCAAGAACCTGAAAATCTCTAGGCTCTATCTTGACTTAGTTCATCAACTGAACCTTGCTTCAACTCTATTCCAAGAGTTTCAATCCTTGTGCTTAACCTTGGAGGACAAACACCTCTTGAATCTACTCTCTTCTTCCAACACCTAGAAGGGTCTAAGTGTCAACTTCGTTATCTAACTTGAACTCTTTGCAGGTGAGCTAGAGACCTTGTTTTCTTGCATTTCACATGTACTTGAATGCATTTTAAAGGTTCTTTAACTTTCAACTTACCCGATCTCAAGATCTTGCCTTGAGGAGACCTATTCTCTACTAGCCCTTACCAGTCGGTTTTTGGCTTTTCCTACCCAAACTCTCCAAATGACCTAGCAAACAAATTTCATATTCAGGTACCCTTTTTGGAGCTTTAAATCTTTCACCAAGTTTCAGACCTCTGTCTCTACCATACAAGGGATTCCTACATTCAAGGAGTAATAGGGCTAATAGGCCTTATACCTAGGGTTTCACTGTTTTCCTCCTTCAAAGTTACTACCAATGGATTGATTGATGCTTCAATCTTTATGGCATGTGAGGATCTTGTCTTACTTCACTTGAAACCGTACAAATACTGTATAGTGATCCCTTTCCCCTGCCTAAGTTCTCAACTTTTCTCTACCAAACTCCTAACCGGGTAACAAGAGCTCACCTAGGGTTTGGTTTTGAAAATACTACCTTCATTCCACATGATTCCTAAAGCTAAGTATTCACAAGTGTGTGGATCCCCTTCCATTTCTTGCTAGTCTTAGGAAGATCCCGTAGATAGAGTTTAGAGGGGAGCCATTTATTTACTTGACTGTTCAAAACAAGGAAAACAAGTAACCTACACTCTAATCTATGAATTGGAAACAACAAATATACACTAAGCAACCTGAAAGTGAATTGGAAATTACTCTACAATATCTAATGGACACAAATACAGTGATAAAATAGTGAATACAATGCCTTTCTATCTCTGTTTTTCCAAACACACAGAATTTTTCAGAAAACACAAAAATCTGCTACAACTATCTTCTATTCCACACAACAAAATTTGATTACAATGCTTCTTCCTACTCTCTACGAGCCATCCTCCCTATTTTGATGCCTTTCCCACATTCAAAGGACGCTGATTGAGCACTTACTCCTACTTTCTAGGGATTCCAATCCCACTAAGTTACATGCAACTCCACAACTGCGGTCATGCAACTTCCACAACAACATTTTGCAACTTATCTCTATGTTATGATCCTAATTTTTAGGACCTCAATATCCTTGCTTCGAACCATCAACTTCCTCAACTACCTCTTGGAATCTTCTAACCACAAGGATAAGATTAACACACATTTACTGCCCTACATTGCAACATAGGTTGTCTAAAACTAATTTAAAGCAACATTAACAACATTGATTAACTAAGTTGGATTTAGTCCTAATGAATAACTCATCCCACACTAACAAGACCTTCTAAGGTCCAAATCAAACATACTAAGATCTTGACTTGGCTAAGGTCAGGTACAAGCCAAATTTTGAACAAAACCAAATGGAGGTCAGCCTAGGTGCTCCTGCACCATTCCCACTTCATGTACAATAGTCAAACCCCAAACACCTCATAATTCACCCTATGTTCCATTATTCCCTATTAATTGCATCCCATTAACCTCTAATTTTCCACCCTATATTTTGTTATCACATCCTAGCCCATCCCGTGAATCTATACTAGTCCATCTTATGTTCCATTAACCCCTTCTATTTCCATCGCATTACCCTTTCTTATTTCACCTTATGTTCCATTAACCCCTCTTAGTCTTGTCCCAATATCTTCCTCTAATTCACTCTATGTTCCTTTATTCCCTCCTAATCCCATCCCATTAACCTCTAATATTTCTTTCACTATATTTTTTTATCCCATCCTAGCCCATCCCATTAATCTATTCTAGTCCATCCGATGTTCCATTCACCTCTTCTTTTCCCATATCATTACCATCTCTTATTTCATTGTATATTCCATTATCCCCTCTTAGTCTTGTCCCATTATCTTCCCCTAATTCACCCTATGTTTCTTTATTCCCTCCCAATCCCATCCCAATAACCTCTAATAGTTCACCCTACATTATATGACCCCCTCTTGGACCATCCCACTAATTTCTACTAGTCCATTCTATGTTCCATTATCACATTCGACTCCCATCCCACTGTACCCTCTATTATTTCACCATATGTTCCATTATCCCCTCTTGGTCTTTTCTCTTTATCTCTTCTATGTTATAACACCTCCATCCAAATTTTATCCTATACAAATGTACCATTACAAGAAATCTTTCCTTCCACTCATTATTGACCAAAGTTCTCTTCTCCATTATTGTTGCACAACTCAACAACCAACTTCATATGTTATAGTAAAACCCTAGACACATCCTAATTCATCGTATGTTCCATCATCCCTTTGAAAGCTGCTAGTAACATATTAATCCTCACTTCATTCATGTGAAGTTCATTGTGGCATTATCACTATGTTGACAACATATTCCCTCATTAACATTACTTCATTATCATATGCAATTTGAATCTCAATGAGCACTAAAATTTGGCATTCAAGTAAGAGTTTGGACTATCCCAGTGGACTTAGTACTTTCACCATTATGTGATCTATAAGCACTATACTATAGTCTCAATTGAGGCCAGCCATTTACTCTTTCATTTATGACAGTTATAAAGGGACTACCTGAACTTGTTTATATGTATGTTAGATATGTTGTTTCATTTGTAGATGTTGGCATCAAACAACCCTAGTGATGTTGGTGGCATGATGGATCATGGAGTTGCTATAGCAATAGCCAGTTATGATCCTTTGAGAGAGGTATGCAATAGATTAGTCAATTTTACATTACATTTTCTCTTTTATGGTATATTATTAAAAAAAATTATGATACTTTTATGTAGTTTAATTTCTATCTTGATGGTTACTACCAGTGGTTGTCACTCTAGATCACAGACTTGGTAATGTTGTAAATGTGCATAAAGAATATTTGTATGCAGTAAGTGATTATATTTTGTTATATGTCATTCAACAATTCAATTTCTATGTATTAACATGTTTACTTTTTATTGTATCAGTTGTAGGTCAAGAGTGAAGAGAGGAGGACTAGTGAGCATGTTCGAAAGACAAGTGAACCAACAAGCACTCCATCCAACCAAATTTTGAAGGTAGCACAAGATATTTTTCCTTCCTCTAGAGGGAAATTACTATGTATTAGGGTTGTTTGTTGCATGCCTATGTGGCATTTTGAAACATATGTTTTGTACTATCGATATATATGTGACATTTTATGTCCATATGGAGCTTTTGTAGTAAGCCTGTACAATTTTTTTGGATATATTTTATATACTTTTATCAATATATATCATTATATAGCCTTACAAATTTTTGATTAAATAAAATCTTATTTTACTACTACCATTCTTGAATGATGTTATCCTGTGTATTGTTTAAATTGTATACTTCAATGTTGTAGGTGGGTTTTGTTTACATCTAATGCTTAAATAATTACTGTCAATTGCTCAATAAGCTCCATCTGATGCCTATTGTGTAAATAATCTCCATTCTTGGTGGTTTATATCCTTTGAAATGATTCCATTACTTGTGCTTCACTTATTCACATGCATGCTTCACTTATTCATGTGTATACTTCATGTATATGGCAAGTATTCACATGTATGCTTCATGCTTCCAATGTATAATTCATGTGTTCATGTGTATACTTTATGTAGTTTCATGTATGCTTTAAGCTTCTTGAGTTCTATTGTTGTCTAGTGGCAAGGATTTTAACACCAAAAGGTTTCAAATGAACTGTAAGAGCTACTTCCCATAAAAAAATATCATAGAAAAATGTATCACTTTTAATTCATGGCTAAGGTTGGCATCCAACAACTAATGGTTCTAATTCTAAAGCTTAGCAATCATTTCATTTGCATCTATAGAAAAAGTGAATGTTTCAAACCTCATGGGAATATATATACCTCTATGAACTTGTATGAACACACATCAAAACACATGATAGTTTTTGATCCAACCAACAAAATTTATTTTCATCTAATAATATCACAACACTTGAATTCTCATTAAATGAAATCAATACACAGGTCAATTTTAATTACATTATAAAGATATTAGATGTGTATGACCAACAATATAAGGTTGATTTCTCGATGCATCACCCATGTGCAATTATAACATTTCTCCCATATTCATCATTTAAATAAGTTAGAAAACCTCCTTCCATTTTTTATGCATGAAATAACATGACAAATCATTGGGAAAAATGGTCCTATAACTACCACCACATCATGTTTTATAACTCCAAAGCACGAAAAACCAGACATCATGGATATTGAATATCCGTATCTAATTTTTCACTAGTAGGCCGAGTTTTGCATTTTAGCAAGGGTGCACTATTTAGTGACAACAACTACAGTTTGAACTCTTAAGGGATTCAACTAGTTGAACATAGCTCAAAGAGATTTAGCATGTTTGGGTGGAAAAGAGGATCACACCTAGCGTACACATACCCATTTGAACGTGTTGGAATAGTTCGTTTGGTCACAGAACGAAAGTTGCACCACTTTGCAACTTTACACTACTTGCATTTGACAACTTTTTTCTCAAACAAAAAGTCACCACAACAAGAAAATGCCTCCGAGATAGCAAAAACTAAGAGAGGTTATTGTAGAGGGGACCAACATGATCCCATAGCCTCAGACGAGAATTTTCTAAGTGTCTCTCTCTTTCAACTCTCTCCCTACTACCCCCTCTCCATCTCTAAGGTCTCTCTCTCACTCCCTCTCCCTCTCTGGCTCTCTCACTCACTCCTATCTCTCTCCCCCTTTAACCCTCTACCCTCTACCCTCAATGATAAACCCTTAACTCCCCACCTTTACATCTCTATCCCACTACCTCTCTCTCTAGTATCTCCCTCCTACCCCCTCTCCCTCTCTCTCAAGTCTCTATCTCTATCCCTCCCTCCTCTTCTCTCCTTCTATCTCATGCCTCCTCCCTCTCTCTAACTCCAATCCTTGAAATCTATACCTCGCCAACCCCTTAAACCCTAAACACTCAACCTAAACCTCAACCCTCAACCCACAACCCTTAAACCCTAAATCCTTAGTAACCTTCTACCTTCTACCTCTACCCTCAAACCTAATCCTTAACCCTATACCTTCAACCTTTAAACCCTTAAACCTAACTAAACTCTTCCCTAATCCCTCAACCCTAGTAAACCCTAAACCCTAAACTTAAACCCTCTACTCCTACTCCTTAACTTTCTATTCCCTCTACTCCTCGACCTACTCTCATCCCTTCTCTCTTCCTTCCTCCCTCTCTATTCAAGTATCTCCCACACCTCTCCCACTCAGCTCTCTCTTCTCTTGCTCCTCTATTCTCTTTTCCTCTACTCCTTAACCTCCTCTACTCCTTCTATTCTCCTCTACCCTAAACCATCAACCCTATAGGTCCTCAAACCTATACCCTCAATTCTCAACCGTCTACCCTATATATTGGATCCTCAACCCTCATATATCTCTTTCCATCCCTCCTCTTCTCTCCTCTCTATCTCACTTCTCCTTCCATCTCTCCTCTCATCCTTTCCTCCCCCTCTATGCTAATACCTCAACCCTTAAACTCTTAAAATCAATCATAAACCCTCCTAAACCCCTCAACCCTTAACCGTAGATAAGCACCTCTATCCTTAATACAATAATTCCCTAACCCTGAACCACACTAACACTAACTTTTCTCTCTCACTTCTATCTCTTTCTCCCACTCCTCACTCTCTTCAAGTCTCTCCCCACCTAAGAGAGAGGGAGAGAGAGAGGGAGAGGGAGACAAAGAGAGAGGGAGGGGAGAGAGGAGCACATAAACGCATGGGAGAGAGATACAGATGGAGTGAGAGAGAAAAAGGAGAGGTAGAGACATAAAGTGAGTGGGAGAGAGAGAGGGAGCTGGAGAGAGATAGAGGAGCTAGTGAGAGAGGAGAGAGACACCTAACAGAGGGAGATGCTGCAGGAGGGAGAGACCTGAGAGAGGGGAGGGATAAGGAGGGAAGGAGAGACTTGAGAGAGAGGGAGAGGCGATAGGAGACACCTAGAGAGAGGGAGAGAGACAGAGGAAGGAGAGAGGCAGGAGAGAGATAGAGGAGGAGGAGAGAGACCCAAGAGAGGGAGAGGTGGCAGGGATGGAGACCTAAGAGAGAGAGGTAGGGAGATGGAGTGGGAGGGAGAGACGGAGAGAGAGGGAGAGGGAGAGATAGAGGGCGGATAGAGAGAGGACCTAAGAGAGAGAGGGAGAGGTGGTGGGAAGGAGATGAGAGAGAGAGAGGGAGAGGAAGAGGGAGAGAGATAGAGGGAGTGAGAGAGGGAGGGAGTGGAATAGAGATAGAGGGAGTGAATGTAAAAGGGAGATGAGGTAGGAGGGGGAGACTTGAAAAAGAGAGAGAGGGAGGAGAGGGGTGGGAGGGACCTAAAAGAGAGGAGAAAGAGAGACCAAGTGGGAGAGAGATAGAGGGAGTGTGAGAGAGGAAGTGGGAGAGAGAGAGGGAGAGGGGTGGGAGGGAGAGACCTGAGAGACCTTGAGAGAGAGAGAGAGAGAGAGAGAGAGAGAGAGAGAGAGAGAGAGAGAGAGAGGGAGATGGAGAGCATAGAGGGAGGAGGAGAGAGTGAGGAGAGACTCTGAGAGAGGAGAGGGGGTATGAGGGAGATACAATTTGAGAGAGAGATATAGAGAGAAAAGATAAATCTGCCCAAAGAGAAGGAGAGATGGAGGAGATATATAGAAACACCAGAGGGGAGAGAGAGGGGAGTGTGAGAAAGGGGCTGGAGGAGATACATTTGTTCAGGTAGGGTGGGAGGGAAATGATAAATTGAGAGAGAGGGATCAGAGAGGGACTGAGTGAGAGAGTAGTCTAGGTAGCATGGGAGGGAGTGAGACCTTAGAGAAAGAGAGAGACTTGAGAGGGAGAGAGAGTTATCCAGTTAGGGTAAGGAGGTAGTGACCGTATGAAAGGTAAAATGTCAGCTATCCATATACGATCATAAACCACATACTCTTAGCATTATCAAAGGGTCGAGCAAAGAGGGGAAAGTTAGATTTGTTCAAAGAAGGTCATTTGGAAAGTGCTAAATTTGGCATTCCCCAAATGACACATCACATATGGTGCATGCCAAATTTGGTGCTTGCCAAATGTGATGTGCCATTTGGTGAGTGCCAAAATTTGCGCTCACCAAATGAGCTACTTTGGATGAGTGAATGCACAGGATTTGCAAAATTTCCTCACATTGTTGTCTATTCTCACCATCTCGTTTGCATGTGTTTCAATGCAAATTTATAAAAAAATCATGATGGAATTAACCTCTCTCTTAGCTATCTAAATATATAATTATTTTTGTATTTTGATTCAATTAAGGTTTTGATCCATAACTTCTCTTGTAAATGCCCCCATTTTTGGTCAAAAACCAACACGTGCTAGCTTTAGGATAGATTTTTACTTGTTCATCAAAATGTGAAACACTTTACATTTTTTAAAAATAGACTCCATTCTACACATGATGAAAAAATCAATTTTCGATTAGTTTTTAAAAAATTTAGGGGGGAGCACACTGAAATTTCAGCTTTCCAAGATGTGTACACTTTGAAAATTCATAAAATACTATATATTCATTAAAAAAATTATCTGAAAGAATGAGGATAAACTACATGGTGTTAGCTAATTTCTCACCATTCCAATTTTTGAAATTCTAAAAAAAAGTTAATCAAAAAGTGGGGGGCCATCAGACGCTATACTAATTTTTTTGATAAAAATAGGACCTATTTTGGCCCCTCCTTTTGAGACCCTTAATCTTCATTAATTTCAAAAAGAATTAGTAGCTTAGAAACTAGACCTAGAGCACTTAAACTCTTGTTCTTGTTGCATCTTGAAATTTTGATCGTAACTATCTTCATTTTCTTGTGCAAATCATATTTTACTGATTTAAAAAAAAAAAGTGGCATCTTAAGAGTCAATTGTGTTACAAATCCATGCACTTACCCTGAGAGAACATCTCATATGGTCAGATAATTGTACATGACAATTCAAGAATGCTAGAATGTTTTATTGGTTATGTAGAGCTCACAAGGAAAATAATGTTCAACACGTGGATTTTTTTTGAAGCTAGACATGGTAAAGGAGAACATGATGGAGCAGGTGCATGTCTAAAAAGAGCACTTACTAGAGAGCAACTAAAATTCAAGGATGCAAAAAAATTATGAGATGCATGTGCAATTGTAGATTGGTGCAATACAAAATTATCTATAAGAACAAGTGAGAACCTAATAATTTGATGCTTCTTTTGGTTAGTTGAAGAAGAGAATATTCTTACTTGACAAGATTGTGAAACAATTAATGGGTCAGCAAAAGGACATTAGTTTAAGAGTTTGAATGCAAACATGCTGACAATATGGATAAGGGAGCTTGCATATTTTTGTCAATTTTGTATTGTAGGCAATTGGGAGGTATGTGAAAATATAGAATGGGTCAAAGAATGGAAACAAAGAGCCTTAACACCTTCATCAACACATGATCAACATGGAACAACAATTGAAGAAGATAATGAAGTGTTTGCATTAGATGATTATGATCATTTTTCAGACCTTGTACACAAAGGAATTAAATTGAATTCATTTTTTTTATTATTATTTTTAATATATAATTTTATATGTATGCATGTTTATATCCGAATTATATGTCACTTTTTTATTGAATAAAATATTTTTTTTGCAGGACATGTGTATGTTGTTGTTGGTGTAGGGTTTTATTTCCTAGTGGGTTAATTTATTTTCCCTTAGTCCTAGTATTTTCCTACACTTTTATTTAGCTTTATTAGGGCAGTAAAGTGATTTTATTACCAGGAGATAAGTGATGCAGTGTTCCCTTCCTTAAAGGGTGGAACACTTTCCACTTTTGGTGGTCAAATCTTATTGGTTGGATTTTCCACCTACATCCTCTCCTTAGTTCTATATAAACTTAGTACCTAGTTTTTATTTGCATCTTCTTTCAATATTTTATGCATGTTTGCATTGTATCTTTTCATCTTGGAAGCTCTTAATGAATTTTTTTCATATTGACATTGCATAATCTCTCAAAGTTCTGGTTTGCATTCTTTATGTTTTTCCAATTTATGTAACTTTGATTTTCTCTTAAAAAGTTCCTCGGGTTATTCAATCTATTTCAGATTTTTAACATGGTATTAGAGATTTTTTTTGAGAATTCTACGTTAATAAATTCTTGCTTAAGATATTGAGTTTTCTTGTAAAGTTCTTTTAAATTATAGTATGCTCTTCTCTTGTGTTTTGAATGATCTAGAGAATCATAAATGATTTACAAAGATCAAATAACCTCTTCATATTGCATATGTGTTTTGTGAGATCTGGATGATTGTAGAATTTTTGGTTATATTGCAATACTTTTTTATTGTTCTAATGCATCTAGAGGGCTCAAGAAAGTCATATTTGGCTTTTTTTTTCATCCAAATTGGAGATCATTTGATAAATTTGCAAACAAGGGTTTGGGGCTTAGATACGGCGAACAACTTTTTACTGGAGTATTTTTCAGCCCAAATTGACCTTTTCATTGTGTTCAGAGGACCCAAAAACCCCTATTCCCATATATATTTTTTTTATTTTAGATGAATTTGATTTTTTACAAATTTTTATTTTGCTAAGGATCAACATTGTAGGCTAAATTCAACTAGTTTTTCAAAAATTCATAACTTTTCTCCATGATGTCCATTTTTGGAAAATGAGATATCATAAAAAAGATGGAGATGAGCACTTTCCATCTGTAAGATAGGAAAATTTGAAATGCAAAATACGTAATACTAAGTAGCAACCACTCTACCTAAGATCCAAGCCCAAATCCCAAATCTAAACAAAAGAGTACAAATGATAAAAGAGAACAAATGAGAATGAAAGCATACAATAAAACTCTCGTATCATAGTTGATTATCTCCCTTGCTTCTCATCAAATCTACTTTTGAAAACTTTCCCTTAGTTTCAAATTATGAATACCTACAAGTGATGGTGATACAATAGCATGATTGTTGGAGAATGTGGTTGTAAAGCCAAAATGGAGGAGAAAGCCTTCTTTTATAGAAGAGCTTCTCAAATGGACAAATGAGATTGAAAGTCTAGAAGATACCAAGATCAATAGTGGAGGATTCATTCACCACAAAGTGGTGGGATAGAGACGACTATGAATGGATGGTCAAGATTCTTTGGAGACCAGAGGCAATCAATGTTTAGATTTGAAAGAAGAGAGTGGAGGGAAAGTAGTGGAGGAATTAAATAATAAAATTATTTAATTTATGAGAGGAATCTTTGACCATATTATTTAATATGGTAAAATATATGGTTCATCTTCATAAACAATCATTTTAGATTATTTGATTATGGAGAAAGGGGAAATGAATATTTAATTTAAAAATGATTGTGCAACCATTTAAATTAAATATAGAGGAAAATGGAAAAAATAATTAAATAATTAAGTTAGATTAATTATTTAATAGAGGAAGAGTGGTAAGAGGGAGTCAAATAATTTAAATAATTATTTAACCATATAAGGATGAACGTGATCAATAAATAGATAAATAATTAAGAATAATTATCTAACTATAGACGAATAATGAAAAGAAAATAGTTAAATGAATGATAATTTATTTAATTATAGAAGGAAAGAGTGTTAGTGACACAATTAAATAAATACTTAATTTATTTAATTGATTAGAGGAGAATAAAGACCAAGAAATGAATTAATTAAATAATCACAATTATTTAATTAATAGAGGAATGTGATCAAAGACAATAATTAAATAATTAAAATTATTTAATTATGCATGGAAAAAGACAGGACAAAGTGGAAAAATGATTCTTGCAAACTAAGACATTTTTCAATGTCTACACCATCGATAGAGGTATTAAAAATATTTTTTTCCATTTTCTACCAGATATTGTAGGTTGATGTTGTTTGTTGTAAATTTCTTCAAAAATCCATAACTTTCACCTGATGCTCCATTTTTTAGAAACAAATAGGTGTTGGAAAGGCATTGAAGAGCACTACACAACTATAAGGCTTCTTTGTCTAGATTTTGTTTTAGGTTCATTTTGTATCAAAATTTAAAATTTTAGCTATTTTAAGCATATTAAGCATTGTATCTTGGAAAAGGCTTTGTAAACACACTAAACTATAAGTTCCAACCTTATAATATTTGGGAGGGTGATAGTTGATATTAGTGAAAAGGGTGGGGGTGTTCTTGGAATTCTTATGTTCACTTTATTTTAGCATTTCCTTTGCATTTTCATCATGGCATCAACAAAAGTTCCTACTCTAACTACATACAACTATTTTAACTGAAAATCAAAAATAAATATTCAATTAAGAAGACCTAGTTTGCATAGAATAATAATGGGACTAGAAACTAAATCAACTAAAGATGAAGATAATCCTGAGTGGTTTAACAAATGTGATAAATCATATGGAGCATTGTGTGTGTCTATATCTCTTGATTTACTCTTTCATATTGAATCTTTGAATACTCTAAACGAAATATGGAAAAGCTAGAATATCTTTTTGACACTCAAGATTCTATAAGGGGCCATATGTTGGAGAATGAACTAATCAATTTAAATCTAGGAAACTTCAACACAATTCAGGATTTCTTCACCAAATTGAAATCACTAAGGCTACAACTAGAACAATGTAAAATTGATAAGAAAGATGAACAACTAATTCTAAGTATTTTCTCGATGCTAAGTTTTGAATATTCAATATTTTTTTCTTCCTTCTATGATACTAAGGATGCACTTGGGTCTCAATTCAAAATGCCATCTTTGAATGATTTTGCTACTTTTCTCACATAGGATTAGGATAAGCTAATTCATATGGGCACTCTTAAGTCTTCTAAGTCACACACCTTGTATTCCAACCTTGGCACAAATGAACAAAGAAGAAAAAAAGGTAATAGGGAGAAGAAACAAAAGAATAATAAAGAGAAGAAGAATCAAAAATTGACTACTCCAAAAGTAAGTAATGATACCTCATCTTCAAATGGTGACAAGCCTAAGAAAGAGAGGGTCAAATGTGCCTATTATAAGAGACCCAATCATGATGAGTAGAAGTGTTTGAAGAAAAAAGTTGATTACTTGACTCACATTCTTGAGAAGAATAATCTCAGTGTTCCTGATTCCATCAAACAGAGTTCAAAAGAGTGTTCTCACAAGGCCAAAGACAACAACAAGGGAAAAGGCAAGGTAAAGGCCCTTGTAGTATTTTCTTCTTTACCATCCACATTGGTTCTTGATTCGGGTGCTTCAAACCACATGGCTTTAGCTAAAGATGATCTTGAATCTATGGAGCCATGTTTTATGCCTTCCATTTTGATGGGTGATGACAATCTAGTTGAATTGTGTGAGAGAGGGTCTATTGATATGGGGGATGGCACATTTGAGGATGTTCTTTTTGTTCCCTCATTATCAAGCAATCTCCTATCAATCTATCAAATCACTCATACAGGTACATGCAACAGAGTTGAGTTTCCTCCTAATTCATTGGTGATTCGTGAGATGCATAATATTTCTATAGTTGTAGTTGGGAGAGAAAATCATCATTCTCAACTTTGTTTGTTCTCACTTTTTTCCTAATCCTCCTTTGAATTTTCTACTCACTCATTCAAATGATGTTCGAGTAATTTGTGGCATCAATGGTTTGGCCACTTGAACTACCGCTACTTGTAGCAGCTCAACAAATAGGACATCGTTATGTTATTTCCTATAGTTCAATTTTCTAAAGGTGTTTTTCATGGTTGCATTCTTGGAAAGAATCCCAAAGAAAAGCTTGACAAAGGAAAATCTTGGAGGGCCTCACATCTTTTGGAGTTGGTACATAGTGATTTGGTAGGGCCATTTGCACATCCATATTTTAGAAGAGCCCGATATGTTTTTAAATTCATTGATGATTTCTCTAGGTACACCATTGTGTACTTTCTAAAAAAAAAAGTCTAAAGTATTTGATTCATTCTTGGAGTACAAGGATTTTTGTAGAGAAAAAATTGGGAAATCTATCAAAGTTCTACATACAGATAATGGGGGGGAATGTTTCAATGATAGGTTTGAGTAGTATTGTTCTTCAAAAGGCATTGATTTGTAGCATACAATCCCTTATAGTATTGAGCATCATGGAGTTGCAAAATGGAAGAACCAATCCTTAAAAGAGATGGCTAATTGTATGATTCATTCCAAGTATTTGGCATCACCTTTATAGGAAGAAGCCATTAATTGTGTGTGTTATATCTAGAACTGTATTCCCCACATAGCTATACACGGGGTAAATCCTTTCCAAGCTTGGACTAGTTGGAAACCAATAGTTAAGAACTTTTGAGTGTTTGGCTTTGTCATAAGGGGGGAATAAAGAAATAGGAAATGTAAGCAAATGAATTAAAAAACTCAATTCAAACAAGATAAAATCCCAAAACCCATACTCATGAAGTGAAGCTCTAAAATAATGAAATTAAACAATAGAATCCTAAGATAACTAAATTCAAAACTTTAAAAGCTATACCATCCCATGTTGGAGTTGTGTTTGTATTGACGTTTAGATGCCAGATTGCTTGATTCAATACAAAGCCTTGATTTTTTTTGTTGCAAAATATTTGATTCATGTTGATAATGGTGAACTAGAAAGTGAGGATAGTAATTCTCAAATGTGCTCAAAAATTAGTTGTGCAAACGCTTCACTATGTAAAGTCTAGATCATTTGTGAGAAAGTAGAGGATTGTTTTATAAATTTCATGTTTTGAGATGAACGATCAAGATTTCATAGTAAAATATATTGATCTATGATTGAGAGTTGTTGAGAGGAAATATAATGAAAAGATTAGTGGATTTAGATTGCATAATTTGTATGATTGAAGAAATCAAGCTGAGTAGTGGTGCAGGAGCACCCAATTAGTTTTTTTGAATTTGATAAAAATAATGAGTGATAGGTTGTTCTAGGAGTTTAAGGTCATGAAGTGGGTCAATAAGGTCTAAAAGAGACCATTAGAATGTATTTTGAGATCATTTTTTGTAAAGCAATGTTGAAACGTTGTAAATGATGCTCAAAAGAGAAAAATATGTAATAATGGGTTTTTAAGGGGTTTAGTGATTCAAGCCATGGAATATGGTAAATAAGGTCATATAATATCATTTATTAATGTTTTCAGTTATTCTAGTGGTGTTTTGAAGGTTTAGGGGGTAAAAAGTGTAAAAATGCCAAAATTGATAAATGTTGTCAAAGTTGTAATTGTAAAATTGCAAAAAATTTGGAACTGAACAGTCATGTGGAAGTTGGAGGGAAGTTAGTCAGTTTTGGAGGGATTTTTTGAGTATTAAATGTATAAATATTCCTCTTAGGCTTCGAGGGAAGACAAAGGAAGGTTGGGGGAAATATCGTATGGAAGAAGATTTAATAAAATACTTTGTTTTGAGTTGATTTTCTGCAATTTCTTGATAACATGCCACTGCACAGCCATATTTTGAGCACTTAATCCTCCTCCTCCATTTTTGATGAAATCATCATGAATCTCATTTAATTTTCATTTGGTTTAATTTAAATCCATTTAAAATTGTGGAAGATATTCAAGCTTTTCTCCAGGCGGGTAAAACCCTGGTTTAGGGTAACACCGTGTCAAGAAAATTATGGTATTCAAATCTAACCAGTGGATCTCCCTAAAAATTGGTATGTAGAGAGTTTTATGTGTGTTTTAAGAGATTATAAAGTTTTAGAGTTTTTGAATGAGGTTTTGGACTATTTCTCTAAAGCTCTAGCTCTAAAAATTGTGTAAAATATGAAAAATCATAATGCATAGTGGTGTTTTATTGGGTTTGTTTGTGTTGTATGAATTCAACTTGGGATTATTTTTTTTAAATGTTTTCTAAGGTGGCTTGAGATACCTTCCTAAATTGTGTTTGGAAGAGTTATAAGTTCTTGAATTCATTTAGATGTCTGTTATGTTAAGGTAGTCTTGTTGACATACCTAGTTTGGCATAAATCTTTTGTATTTTGATGATGAAAATGATATTCCACTTGGTGACTATGATTCTAAAGGTTATAAAGGTGTTGTAATCCCTTATTTAAGTTGGTTTGGTGATTTATAAACTTTTTAATACATTTATGTATACTATTCTATTGAAATAAATTTATGACAAACTTCTTTGGAATCTAAATTGATGGCTTAAGGTAAGGGTTAGATGAAATATCATGAAAACATAATGTGGAGTGGAATATGTTGTGCAGGAATATTTGCACTAGTTTTTGGTGTTAGTGGAGTGAAATGGGCCTTGTAAATTGATATTGCTTTGAAGGTGTGGCCTAAAGGGCCTAATTGTTGTTATGGCAATCTAACTTGAAAATTATTATGCTTGGGTTGTATAAGTTGAAGATTAGATTGAGAGAGAATTTCTAATGTTTTCTAAGGTGTTTGAGAGATTTGGTAGAAGATTGGAACTTTGATTGCATGATTTAGTGGTTGAAATCAATGGTTTTGTGAAGGAAAATGAGTCCTAATTATAAGGACAATCAAGAATTTGTTTGAGTCTTAATAAATGAGATTGGGCGGTTGAGTTTTCTTTCTCTAGCATTGCATCAAGTAGTTAGTGGGATTGAAGAAATACATTGAATGGTTAGTGGGATTGAAGAATAGATGAGGTAGTCAACTGTTTAAAGTGAGAAATCAGTGATCGTGATTTGCTCAATCACAAAAGGAGGGTGGGGATAATTAATTAATTGAATAAACTAATTAATATTTTGAGTTGAACATGCAAGTCATGTTTGACTTTAACAAATAAAGTTGTATTTGTTTGTTGACCTTTTTGAATGATGCTAAATAATTAATTTAATTATTCAAGATTAGAGAGGGGAAAGTGATTTAATTAAATTATTAAATGATAATAATTTAATTGATCTAGAGGAATATGGTATATTAGCAACATGATTAAATATTTGATGTTATTTAATTAATAACCAAAGGAATCAAAGTTAGATTAATGATAATAGTCAATTAATTAAATAATTAAAGATTATTCAATTAATAGAGGAAAAGAGGGTTTTTAATGTAAGTGATGGGAAATGCAGTGATATTAATGATAATGATGATGATAGATTGGGAAATTCCATTTAGGATGTGTGATATGTGTTAGGTCATTTTTAGATGTCTACATTTTGCCCCTCTTTGAGACAAAGTACTAGTTGCTTTGTTTCAAAGAATTCAATGTTAAGATCAAGATTTGAATTTTTTTTATATGTCCCACTATGCCTCAACAGTCAACAAAAAGATAGTAGGACATTGGGCTGCCCACTTGAGAGGTTGGAAAAAAAAATTTTTGTCTGGCTTGGCTTGTGACAAGGTTCAATTGTAGTTTAGATGTGTCGAGGGTAAAAAATTAGGCTATAGGGCCCTTGTTTATAGTTCAGATGATCCCAGGAGCTCATAATTTTAACCTAGGAGGGTTTCTAAGGTAAAAAATTAGGGTTCATTTTTCCTCACTTGCACTCTCATCCCTTAGTGAATTATTGTCTCTAGAGATCCTACTTTGATGATTGTCGATTTGCGATGCCAAGGATTCTAGGTGCCCCACATTGTGAAGAGGTGGTCTATGACTTTGAGAGGCTAGCTAGTGTAGGTATCGTGATATGTACCACTTCCACTTGTGTTTTCATATTTTTTAGTTTTGTATAATTAATGCTAGAAAATAATATTAGCAATAGTGGTAATTATATGAAATTTTCACTTTTGTGTCAATTTGACTGCTATTGCTTGTTTCGTTTGTGTTGCTTTTGATTTTATAGATCACTATCATGTTTTTTATGTGCTATTGAATTATTTTTTCACTGTTGATTATTGCTTTTGAAAAACTTATGCACTTTTTTATTTTTACTTGTGAAATGACCACTTTAGTGAATTTTACATGATATTGAAAATTTTGTTCACTTTTGTCATTTTGAACGCTATTGCTCAAAATAACCATATTGTCA
>VDFB02136039.1:0-34464 GCA_007258455.2 Sequoia sempervirens
GGGGAGTATGTGAATTAGGCTTTCAGAGATTTGTGTACTGAGCATGGTTTATAGCATCAGTTTACTGCACCCCTCAGCAAAATGGTGTCGCTAAGAGAAAGAATAGGACTTTATGGGAGATGGCGAATTGTATGATTTAGTTTAGGTCCATGGATCCATCCTTTTGGGCTGATGCAGTTAATTGTGCTAATTATATTCAAAATCAGATGCCTCACAAGGTGATTCGACATATGACTCTTGAGGAGGATTGGTCTCATGACAAGCTTGATGTTTCATCATTTCGAGTATTTGGTAGTGAGGCATGGGCCTTTATTCTTGATGTTAAGAGGAGAGCCATGGAGTGGAAGATTTGACCCCTCTTTTTTGTCGGCTACTGTGAGGATGTTAAGGTGTACAAGTTGTTTGATCTTGATTCCAAAGAGGTCCTGTTCTGACGGGATGTCCAGTTTGATGAGCGCCTTCCCACAGTGGATACCCTGTCTCTAGTGTCTACTTCACTACCTACTCCTCACACTACAGCTCTTCAAATTATGTTGACGATGATTTTGATGAGGATGCTGATGATCCCCCATCTCTGCCTCCACTTGCTCCACCTCAGATGCCCAAATGGGCTCGCTTTATTGTTAAGGCAGCAGGATCTATGGCAGGTGATCCTTCAGACACTCGTCGCACCAGTTCTCATATTGCGAGTTCTAGTCTTTTGAGTCATGCTCTTTCAAAGGATCTTCAAAAATTTTCAAAGGTGACAGGTCACCCTGAGTGGGATAGTGCTATGGAGGAGGAGTATTCTTCTTTGATGAGGAATAGTACTTGGGATTTCTATCCTCTTCCTAAGGGCAAAAAGATGGTTCGGTGCAGATGGTTGTATCACACCAAGTATGTTGATGATGGTTCTATTGATAAGTACAAAGCACATCTTGTTGTGAAGGGTTTTTTGCAGGTTGAGGGTATTGATTACTCTGAGACATTTTCCCCTATCGCCAAGATGAATTCTATTCACTTTGTACTATCACTTGTAGCTTCTAGGGTCTGGTCCATTTATCAGATGGATGTGAAGAGTATGTTCTTGCATGGTGACCTACAAGAGGAGATCTATATGGAGCAGCCTTAGGGATTTTTTTAGGATGCTTCTTTGGTTTGCAGACTTCGAGGTTCATTATATGGTCTCAAACAGGCCCCTCGGGCTTGGTATGAGAAGATGGACTCTTTTTTGCTCTCCACTAGTTTCACACACTGTCATTCCAATCCTACAATATATATTCAGAATTTTGAGGGTGAAATCCTGATTCTTGTGCTATATGTTGATGATCTCCTCATCACAGTTAGCTCATCCTCTATGATTCAACATGCTCAGCGAGCTTTGATGGAGTAGTTTGAGATGACAGATCTCAGTCTTCTGCACTATTTTCTTGGTCTTTAGGTGATTCAGTCTTCTGATGGGATCTCCGTTTACCAACAAAATTATGCTCTTGATATTCTTCAGTGCTTTGGCATGCTTGATTACAAGCCTTCCCCCACACCTTTTCAGTCAGGGGTTGTTTTGACTCCTACTTGCCCCACTCCTTCCGTAGATTCTACACTTTACAGGCAGTTGGTTGGCAGTTTGTTGTACCTAACTCACACTTGTCCTGATCTTTCCTTTGTGGTTGGCCTTGTCTCTTGATTCTCCCATGAACCTCATGAGAGTCACTGGAAAGCTGGCAAACATATTTTGTAGTACATTCAGGGCACCCTTTCTCATGGCATTCACTACACATCAGGGGATCCTCACATTGTTGGCTACACTGACTCAGATTGGGCTGGTGATGTCAATGACCAGAAGTCTATTTCTGGCTTTGTTTTTTGTCTTGGCTCTGGTCCTATCACATGGTCTTGCAAGAAGTAGATTGCTCATGCATTATCATCTACAGAGGCTAAGTACCGAGCTGTTGTGCTCACTAGTCAGGAGATCTTATGGCTTTGCCAGTTGATGACTGAGTTTGGTTTTCCTCCTGATAGTCCCACTATTCTTTGGTGTGACAATCAAAGTGCTATACACATTTCTCGCAACCCGGTGGAGCATTAGCGGATGAAGCACATTGAGCTTCATATGCATTTCATCAGATAGTTGATTCAGGATGGTTCTCTCATCTTCGAGTATATTCCCACTACCGAGCAGGTTGCTGACATCTTCACGAAGCCTTTTGCCTCGCTGTGCTATCTTCAGTTGTGCTCTATGCTTGGGGTGAAGGAAGTTGTCCTTGGGGGGTCTTCATGAGGCCTTCCTTCCTTCATGTTTCTTTCAGCATGTTCTTCTATCTCTTTTTGGAGAGGAGTTTTTCCCACTGGGTTTTCTCCTTTTTTCTCCATTTCATAGAGATTTCCTTGTACTTGGGTACCTAATCTGGCCTTGTTGTCGGGACCCATTGTTCTTTGCTTTTAGTAGCTTCTTCTAGGTTTTAGCTTCTCCCTAAGTCTAGCTTAAGGGGGGGTGTTAGAGTAATTGGTTTTACTTGATTAATTAAACAATATCTGATTAATTAATTAAGTTACCTTTTATCTCTTCTTCACTTAAGCTAACTTTAGGTGCATAATAATTAATTATTTTATTAATTATTATGTGCAAGCCTAGGGTTTCCTTTTTTTAGGTTGTTTACCTATATAAGGTTGTAATCTTTTCTTTGTAAAATAACTCTTTCTACAATTGGCAATATTGAGCTCCATGTTTTTGAGCATTTTTGTGTTGTGCATATCCCTTGTAAAAAGTGTTTTAGATTTCAGTATTCTTTGTGCTCCTTCAATCAAGACATAAGTAGAGCTTCACATGTATTTTCAAATTAATGAGGAAATTATGCAGTGATAAGAAATCTCCTCTAAATACTAAAATGTCGGTCACCAAGTGATGTTTGATCATATTTAATAAGATTTTGAATCTCATTACAGGTGATTTCATGAGAGTCCCAATGCTTATGAGAGGACACCCGTAATTTTTCAAGGCAATCAGCTAAGCAATTAGCTTCATGGTAAACATGTGAAACATAAAAGTCCTCAAAATAGTTCAATATGGAAATAGTGTCCTCAATAATATGCTTAATTGACCAAGAAGAATAATTAACCCTCTTAAGATAATTAACAATATTTAAAGAGTCTCCCTCCAACCATATTTTTCCAACTCCCTTCTCCTGTGTGAAATTTTAGCTTTCCAAAAATATAAGATATGCCTTATTTGGAATTAAATAGACAATTGATTAATTTTATACATACATTTTGACTAAAGTCCTGATTGATAAGCTGATTGAAAAACATCTATAATTCTTAAATGATTTCATATTTTTTGAATCTAAAAGATGTAGAACATTCTATGCTCCCTATACTATAGGATAAAAAACAAATAAATTTGCATTTCTTAAATTTTTTACCAAGTTATGGTGGTCAAACAAACAAGTTTTAATATTTTAAAAAAATAATAATAAAAAATTTATAACTAATTATTTACTTGCAAAAAAAATTATAAAAAAAATTGTGGCACATCTGGGCATATGTTTCCTCTACTTTTATTGAAAGTTTCAAATAAATATATTATTTTTTCTTGTACTTAGGTTGGTCAGACATACACCTGCTTTTTATTTTTTCTTGAAAATTTAGTACTGCTGCATTAAAATTTCAAATTTTCATGAAATAGATTTACTTTTTTCCAAAAAAGGAATAGTATCTTAGAAACTACATTCAATTTCCTACAAATTAAATTCTTACATATTTATCAAATTATGTTAATAACTTATTCAATTTTTTATGTCAAGTTTCCTAACTCTGGTTTTTTGAATTTTTATTGCCACTTAAGGGCCTAGTTTGGACCCCCATGATCCTACACTGACCCATCAGTGTGTGCCTTGTAGCTTATCTAATTAGACTGTGTCTTATTATGTCAGCTTGTGTCAAATTTTTTATTCTTGTGTCTTATGAAATTGTGTCTATTATTATTTGTTTTTTCACCTAACATGTTTGTTTGCAACCTAACATGTTTGTGGTGAGATTGTAGCTAGTTTTGCAATATCAAAGACTCGTGTCATCTTTGCATTTTGGTGGAGCTCCCTCCTTCATTTCAAGGTATGTTAGTTCGAAGTTCTACTTCCTCGACGATATCAACATATTCTCTTCAACCTCTTTCTACTTTATCTCTCATATGCATCGACACATATGCTCGCTAAATTGGGGGCAAAATGTAATGGTGTAAATTTGCACCCAATGCAATTTCCCATTAATTTACTATCATTTTAGCCTTATAAGTATGATAATGTGAAAAATCGTTGTATTTGCCTCACTTTTCCATGCATCCCTGTCATTAAGAAAATTTGAAAGGAATTTGTGTTGAGGATGCACACACTATGCAAAGATGTCTATGTGTTGTGATACCATCCTAACAAGATTCATGCATCAAGAAATGATAAATACATTATGATTCTCTATCACTTGCAAGCATAACTCTATCACGGGTGTTTGATTGAGGAAAACCTCAAAACATAGCCCTGACATTTTTATTGTTACTATGTGTGTAGGTGCTACTCATTTTCTTGGAGCTAGCTGGTCAATTGGACCTTGAGTAAGTTGGAATTCTTCTTCTTTCTTTATCATTTAACTATTAGAGCAGCTTTCATTTTTTTTTTCTTGTACTTGCATTTCCATATGTTTTTGTCAAATTGTAAAACCAAAACATTTACGTTGTTAGTAGAATTTGTGTGTTTTTGGCTGCCACTTGACCCTTTGTCCATACAGGACACTAGTGCATCTCTGAGACTCCGATATGGTGCACTAAAGTTCAAACCCCGTGCTACCATCCTCTAGCAAAGAGTCATTTGGTTTGTATTATGAGACCTCTATGGTCTCCTCACCTAGTTCAAAAAACATCTATCATAAAACATAAGGGAAACAAAGCCTTGTTTTCCCTTCCTTTTTAGCTTATTAGTTAGTTTGAGTTAGTTTAGGGTAGTTCACTCCCTTAGGATCTTCTATGACCTGAGAGTCTCAAGGGTAGTGAATCCCCCTTCTCTATAATATAAAATGTGAGAATGTGCCCTTGGTAACACATTTAATCAACACTTAAAATATTTTGTTTTAATCCTTCAACATATAACACATTTTCATTCTTTTTCTTCCCATTATCAAGACTAAGAGTTGCTTTTTTCTCATTATCCTTTTTGTAGCATTATCTCTAGTTGTTTTTTTCTCATTATCCTTTTTGTAGCACTATCTCCAAATTTCACAGTTCCTCCATTTACTTCCTTCAAAGTGAGGAACTTTCTTTTATCCCCTTTCATGTGGCTTGAACAACCAATGTCAATATAACATTTATTTCCCTCATTTTTATAATCAAGCATTGTTTGCACTAGAATGGACCTTTCCTTTTCTTGATCCTACTTCTTCCAAAATCTTGTAGATTCCTCCTTTTGCTTGTCATGAACATACTCCTTTTTTGCCTAGGAGGTTCTACAAAAAATTTATAGAAACATTTTTGCACTTGTAGCACATAATGTTGTAGTCCACTAAAGGATTAAATGAATTGTAGCTCCTCTTTAAGAAGCCAAAAATAATCCTTGCATGAACTCTATAATTTACTTCTTCATGACCAAATTGATTGAGTGAAAAGATACAACCATAAAAAGAGTGTTGGAATTTTGTCACATGCACCTACCTTGAAGGGAATGATCTTCTATATTTACCCATGTTATCTTTGTGAGGGATAATACCTTCTTTCATCTTAGTGTTGTCACTATTGATGAATCTTTTGATAACATTAGCATAACCTCTTTTATTTTCTTCATTCATCTTCTTCTATGACTCTTTGGGATCATCTTTATTAGACATCAAGTTCTCTTCAAATCCAAGACTAATTTATTAAAAGGTGATCTTTTTAAATTTACAAGATCATATAGAACCTTATTGCTCTTTTAGGACTTCATGCTTCTGTTTGTCTGATCATTAGTCTTTTCCAATTCCTTCCTCAAAGAAACAATTTCACATTCAAGTTCCTTATATCCCTCTTCCTTCATATTTAGTTGATTTCTTACCACCTCTTCTATCCTCACTTCTTCAATTTGAATTTTCAAATTGATGATAATTTTCTTTGACTCTTCTAGACTTTGTGATATTTTATCCTTAGATTTGTATTCCTCTTGAAGTTGTAGTTTTAGCTTTCAATTATTCTTTCTAAGCCTCTTGATCTCATCTAGGACACAAATGATTTCTTCCTCCAAATCTACTTTGGCATCCTCTTCTCCTTTTGACTCTTTTTCTTTTTCTTTTTCTTTAACTTTAATTTTCATGCATCATCCTTTGTTTCTATTTCCATTAATAGAATCTATTCTCTATCACTATTGGAAATTCTTCCATCACTCTCTTTAGATAAGCTATTATGTTACTTGGAGTAGAGGCTCTTCTTATGTTTACAAAATTCCTTTTCATTCTTTCCTCATGTGTAATCTTTCTTGTGATGGAAGTTTTTTCTTCCTTTTCTTTTTCTATAGTATTCTTCCTCAACACTAATTTCACTTTTTTCCTATGGGATATTAGCAAAGAAATCCTATATTACCAAAATTAAAACATTTAAGTGTATACTTACATTTTCTTTTTGGAATCTTTCTTGAGCTTTCTCACAAAGTGGGCTTCTTCTTCATCACTTGAATTATAACTTGATTTAGGTTATTTATTATTTATCTTCTTCGAGGCTTTGACAACAACTTCACAGTTTGGTGTCCTCTCTTTATCATTCCTCATTTCATATTTCATGAGAATCCCATAAAATTCTTTGATATTAAATGTATATAGGTCCATTTCTTAAATAGCATAAAATTTTGCATCAAATCTCAAAGGAAGAGATCTTAGTACCTTTTGAACAATAACAAATTCTTCAATTTCTTTACCAAGTCCTCAAATGGTATTCATGATTTCATCCACATGAATGAGATAGGATACGATGTTCTATTTATATTTTATTTCTAAGATCTTGAATTTTCTTCTATGGGTTTGGAGCTTATCCTTTTAACCTTTTAATGGCCTTCATAAGTTTTTTTTATTTTTTTTGAAATTTTTTCATTGATCCACAATGCATCTCCTTCAAAAATTCAAGTTCCAATAGATCACACAAAATGGCATTCCTAACTTTTACTTTATTTTCAATAGCCCTCTTTCTATCTTTATCTATTAGAGGAGAAGGTGGTGCAACATAACCATCCACTTCCGATTTCTAAATGTCAAATAAAAGTGTGATTAGGTTGGTGTGCATCCTTATGCTCCACAATGCATTATTTATTCTATCAAATAATGGGGCTCTTTTTAGAGATAAACCTTCTTGACATACCACATGTTCTTTTGAGATCTACCTTCTAGTTGTTAAACTATTATTGAACACACTCTAATACCAACTGAAGAGCACACACCCTTATAGTGAGAGGAGGGGGAATAAGTAAAATTGTTTTTTAACTTTTTAAAACTTTAATAACTAGAGTAAATAAATCACACAAGATCCACACATATAAGAGACACAATATTTTACATGGAAACCCTTTCAAGAGAAAACCATGGAAAATAGTTGCTTCAATCTATCTTCCAAATCTACCCTTTGAAAAATATAATCTTCTTACAAATATTTGTAGCAACTAATCCACTAGAGGCACCAATCCCCACAACTAGGAACCAACCCAACAAGAGACACCAATCTCTTTCAATGAGAAGTACCAACCTCTTGATATCTTTATTTAGGAGGCACCAACCTCCAAATGAACAATATGAAAATTATTTGAAAATCCTTCAATTAGCTTCTAATTCTCCTACAAAAATCTACTCATGACTTCAATGAAATTTTCCTTAAAATTATGTTCAATATGTCTCTTAGATCTACTAAAAAATATGCCATAATCTTCTTTTAAATTTGTTATATCTTCATCTAATAAATCTCCTTCAAATTTTCTTATATTTCATATTTAGATACATGCTCCAAAATTCTTTATATTTTTACTTGAATATTCTTTATAAGTCTATTCAAATACACTTTATATTTGCTCATGTATATAAAGATATTCATTATATGGTTTTCTTCAAAAAATCTTCGCAAAACCTTCTTATATCTTCTTGGAAGGGGGTGATTTCCATAAAAAAGACAAATCATTTTTCCAAGGAAGGAAACTTCTCATATATATGCAACTCTTTAGAATAGAACATGGATGCTAGACATGGGCCAACCCATTCATAAAACAATATATTTATTTTTAGTTTTAATTTCCAAAGTAGGGAATCTTTATGATGGGCTTCAACCACTATAATAAAATAATTATTTTTACTTTAGAAATTTCTAAGTTGGGTGTTGAACATAGTGAATTTGATTGGCCATGCACTTTAAAAATTTCCCAATGGAAATGATAGAAAAAATCAAGTCCGCCAACAATAATTTAATCTTTAATTTCCATATTTCAAAGAGGGTCAACTAACATATGAATTAGTTTAAATTTATCTTTGAAAAAATTATTATGATTGATCTTTGTACTAGTGGCCTTCATATCATCTCCTTTGACATCAATGACAACAATTCTAACACATCCTATATTCCTTTAAACAATTTTGTGATACATTTCAATTGATCTATTATACCTCTCCCTTGTAATCATTAAGGGGTATCATCACATGATTATTAGATAATGCTTCCTTGGTTTCAATGGGGCAATGCAGAAACCTTCTATATTTTTAGTTTATCATAATTTATGATATTATGGTATATATTTAGAGCATCATGCACATTTTAGAAGTGTAAAAGTCACTGATGTATTATTTTTTTTCTTCTTGATCATAGTATTATTTACATATTCAACTTCATAGTATTTTTTCATTCATTTTATATGTGTATTCATGATTGAGTAGTATACTTGATGTCAATCATGTATTTTTTTGAATATCCTATATTGATCTAATCATTGGAGGCTCATTTATTATAGAAAAAACCATCATTTTTCTTTAATAATGTTTAAAACTTCTACATGCTTACAAATTTCTTCTTAATTTTCCTATCTTCATGTGACATCTTTTGAGAAGGTTTCCTTCCTTCTTATTTCTATTCTTTTTAAAGTAATTTTGTTCCCATTGGGTTTTCTCCTTTTCTCTATTTATTAAATATCTTTACTTGTACATGAGTACATTATCAAGCCTTATTTCTAGTAATTTCTTTCTCAATGTTTATCTATCTCCCTATGTATCACTTACCATGGGTTGTTAGTGTAAATAGGGTTATTTCATACATAGTTAGCATATCAAAATTTCTAGGTTGTCCTATTCATCCTAGTTAAGTTTCCATATAGGGAATTTTTCTTTTTGTATCACTTCATGTGGTTGAGACACACATTAGCTTCTAATACATCTATTTTATGTACACTTACACATGATCAAAAAAAAATTGTCATATAAGAAAACATGTTTCACATATTTCGATGTGTATTCAGTCATCCAATCATACCTCTATACCTTTTCTATATTTCCCATATATGCAAGGAACTCATTGAATATTTAGACACTTCATATTATATGCTAGACATGATTTTGTGTTAGTCTTTCCAATATGTCTTCCAACCTAACTGTTATTCACGCACTTTTGGAATATGAGTCCTAGTATAGTGAAGTTTGCATATTTCTGGTGTTTCAGACATATCTCTTCAAGATTCATGTTCCTGCTTAGAAAGCCTAATATGGGACTAAATCGCACAGACTGGCGTATGAGTCCCAACAAACATTAATTTCAACATATTCATCATTTCTATTCTTTATTCAAGCTCCTACAAGTTTCCAAGTGCACAAGTTTGATCTCTCAACTTTTTGTTCTGATTTACATGCATTTCTTGGTCATTTAGGTAGTTTTTTCATTGCATTAGGTTTTAACATTAGATCTTGCATATCATTAGTCTTTCCAAGCACTATCTTGGTGGTGAACCCTCTTGTAGTCATTAATCAGACCCTAGGACACCCTATTGCAAGGTCTATTTCCCCTATTTCACCCTTGGATTGAGATCTCTAGGGTTTCCTTGAATGAGAGTGTAGAAGATTGTTGTTCTATGTCCTAAATCATAAGCAACAACAAATTTACCCCTTTCACTTGAACTAGTGAATTTTACTTTAGCATGCCAACATTGGAATCTTGATTCAATTTTAAGTGATTCAACAAAAAAGAGGAACAAATTTCTTATCTAAATTTACAAAGACAAAAAATATAAATTTCATTGTTGGTATTAGTTTTAGATCATTCTTGAATGATTAAAATATAATTATTTCGATTCATGTAAAATCCATATGTGTATTTATAATATATCAAGGTATTGTATCCCCTACATGATAAGAGATTATTCTCCGTGTTGACATAAAACTCTTGATAGCATAAGGTGTTGAGAAAATGATAAGCAATGTACAAACATTCATCCCATATTTTTCTAAAAGTGAGAATATAATCAATGTAAATAAAAATGTCAATTTATTAATATTAAAAGTGTAATCACAATTAGCATGAGTGTCACTACTAAATTAGTCAATCCCTAGGGAATATCCAAGTAAGTTCAAAGAAATATAACCTGAATTTTAAGTTTGTATTTAAAAAATATAATGTTTATAAAGGATTTTATTGGTGCTTTAACTTAAGATCTTTATTAGTAATGAATTTGACATTGTAGAGCTAGTGTTTTAAATCATTAATAATGGGAAGAATATAGTAGTTCTTCATTGGGATTTTCTTGAAATATTTATATTCAGCATGCATAGCCTCTGTGTACCATCATTCTTTGGATAGAGAAATATGGGGTTGTCATAATTAGAAGAGTTGAGTTTCACATGTCTTTTTAACACAAGCTCAATAATGTATCATGTTATTTATTTTCTCTTTAGGATTCAATAATGGTATAGAGAGGCATTAAGAATATTAATTAGGAATTAGATCATTAGTATGCTTCACCATACACTACTTATGCACTCTAACTCAAATTTAAAAAATATCACCACAATTCAAGCTAGTATTTTAAATTATTGTTCTTATTCTAAATTAGATTATTTTGATTAGATTAAAACTAGAAGGGACACTACCCATTACAAAACAACCATAGAGGTAGACGAGGAACTCATGAGAAGTTAGAAACCCAAAAAACTAAAACTAAAACTAAAGTTTAAATAGTTCGACCAACAAAACAACAAAAAAGCACATAGAGTCGGGACCAACACAAAACTACATGACACCTAAAGTCTCCCAACAACTTGAGACCAATTATCACATTCCATTCTTGAGAAAAAAATTGGAGCTTCTTCTCAAAACTCACAGGCCCCTATTGAATGGCTTGAGTATTCACCTTGACAAGACGCGCTGAGGTATCCACCATTTTACCCTTCTTCTACATATGGCCATCCTCTAAACCATCTACAACTTATTTCCCCCGACACTTCTGTAATACATCCTAAAAAACCTGAAGGGTGAGGGAAATTTTCTTCACAATTTCTTTACTATAATCAATGATGACCCTGAGGCATTGCATATGGTTTTCTCCTAGTTCTGATGGATAGCATCAATCTCAGTCAAAAAAATATTTTTTTCTTCCTTAGTACCAACAATGGCATGCAAATCTTCTAGCTCTTTTTCCGAGTGCCTTGCCCACTTCTTGAACGACTTGGACAAAGAGGCAATCATTAGATTGTTAGTGTGTACCTTAATGATTTATCTCCTATGTCTAGGTCCCAAATTTGAAAGTAAAATATTTTCACTACAACTAATTAACTTCTTGCATCAATTTGCACTAATGAGTGAAACCATAGGAGCTAATTTGGTATGTGATGATAGTTCAAAACCTATAATTATTGAGATTGAATTGACCAGGCATAGGTAATCAATCCAATCAATTTTATTTTCATGGGATTCCCTTGACTATCGTTACCAATATATATCAAAACACTTCTAAGATTTCATTCATAAACTATATGGCTTCAAAAAGTATTTTTTTTCTAAAGTAAAAACCCCCATACCTTTAAAAATTCTACATCACAAAGGACTATATATAAGAAGGGAAAAAAATTTCTATATTGATACTATTAAGTAATTAATTCCTATAAATTATGCTAAAACATATAATCAAGTATGTTTATGTATGCGATATCATCAATAAATTTAGTATTTTAACCATTTGAGGAGAAATCAAATATCCTTAGGAAACACTCAAAATAATAAAGTTTGCAAGAGGTACATTGACATAATTTTAGAATAGAACAATCATTTAAATTATTTTTAGACTTGAATTTAAATATAAATTTAAACTATTATTTTGTACCATTACACACATCTAATAGTTCATGATTATGTTTATGTTGTATTTAGTCATTATGGTAGAACATTAGATTTCTATGTATGTAAGTAGAGAAACATACATTGGTAGTTTTCATTAGATTTATATGTTGTGCATTACTTTATAGTCTTAGATTTAATTTGTTTTCCTAAAGTGGCATGTTCCTATTTCATAACATATGGAGGTTGATTTCCTCTCAACATTGTGGTATGTTTGGATCAATAATTAGAATTTTGTATTTTTCAATACTTATCTCAAGATTTAGAATTTTCATTTGTATGTTCTCTCTTCTAAAATTTCCCTTTTTTAACTAATTTTGAATTATTTAATTAATAAAGTGTCCAAAGTATGAAATATAAATAAAATCCATGTCAAATTGGATGTGTAATCTTAATCTTGACCTATAGATTTGAATGAGATTAATTTTTTCATAATTCTTTAATTTAGAAATCTAAACTAGATAAAAATAATTATACTCCTAAACATAGCAATCACTACCTTGATCAAGGTGGCCCAAATACTTGATTACTAATCATTATAGTTTCCAATAGTGTAATAATATTATTTGAACTCTTCAACAATACTACCCTAAGTATCTATAGGTGTGATATACCCTTCATGAAGTACATATTAGCTATTATATCATCTCTTTAAAGAAAATGAAATCTTGAGAATCATAAAAAATATATCTTCTATATCAGGAAATTAATTAAAAATATAAAATAAGTAATCAAGGTTAACCTAGTTGAACTGGGAGTGGCAATATTTAACTTTCCTTCAAAAATAGAGGTCACATATATCATTACATAAACCTTGAACGTTACTTGGATTCTAAAAAAATTATGTTATTAAATTTGAGGAGTTTGAAAGGGATTGAACACATTCCAGGGTTCGCATATAGTGATCAATGATCCACATTTTTGACTTGCATAGTGTAGCTTTAAATCCTCTATATATCACCATAAACTATTTTATGTCATCTTTTGAAATATTTTCTAAGTTGGAATATTGTGTGTAGATTTTTTTACACAAGGAAACATATAATTTGATAATGCAATGAGGAACAAATTATCCTAGATAAAAGTATTGAGATAGAAAAACAATACAAATATACTTTTAAAAATTTACAAATAAGATTAGGGTTTAGATTTATTTGTGATGAGGTTATTATTTTCTATGAATGAGTCTTACCTATCAAAATTTAGTTCCTACTATGAAATATAAAATAGTGAAGTTTTGATAGACTAAGAGATGTCTCACACTTTTCAAGCTTAATCCTACAACTATATATCTATCGTGATGTCTATAATTCTAAACTTTTGTCATGACCTTGACCCTACACTTCTATATTTAGAAATTTATTTTCCTATGTTTTTTCAACTTGGTGTTTCCTAAAGAAACTATTAGAGCTTGTTATGCTAGCCATGGGAATTAAATGTTAGAAACCAAGATCAGACATGCAAACCAAAAAATCCTTCCACAGAAGAGAAAAACAGAAAAAGCAAAGCTATTGCAAGAAGATGTGTAAAATATTATTATTCAGGAATTCATAATTACATGAGATGATTTTCTTTATAAAAGCAAGTATGCATAACCCTAATCTTATCTTGAGCAACAAGATAGCTCAACAAGATAAGGATGATAATAATTAACCTAGGAATTAAAATATTACCTAAGTAAAGTTATGCAAGTGTAATTAACTATTAATTACACCAACACCCCACGATAAGTGCAACTTAGGGAGACTAAAAAAGCATGCACATAAAACTAAGATGAATGCAAGAAAGCATGAATGGGTCCCGACAACAAGGCCTGATCAGGTACCCATGTACAAATGCAATAATGAGGTAAGAAGGAAAACCCAGTGGGACAAAACCCCCCTACAATGAGATGACTATTGCAAAGAAGCACTGGAAGAACACTGTGGAGTAACACTGGAACATTGGAAAACTCACAAACTGGAACAACCCTGGAATCCATAAAGCAACAGTAGAAAAAATGATGACAGAATCTGGAAACTATGTATCTTGATGCCAATGCCAAACTCTGACTAAAACTCTTCCATAGGAACAAGTACCATAAAGACTCTAGAAAATTTACCATAAAAACATGGTCCTCAAACTGAGATGGATCTTAACCAATGTGGATCAATAACCATAAACTCCCAATTTGAAGTGTGAACCGATGTGAATCTGATATGTGTCAAGTTAGAGCAAAAATGTGGCCAAAAGAAACTAAGAGACCAGATACAACCCATGCAAGTTGTCATCAAAACAAGATGAAGATCAAAGTGCATGAACACTCTAATCAGATTATTATGCAAGAAACCCCCCTGACGGAACTTTATCTCAATTCATTTATTACAATAACCCAATGATTGTAAAAGGAGAGAATGTTAAACAGAAAATAAATAGAAAATAAAATAGACCTCAGATCTGTGTAGAGGACTGAACCAACTTTCCAACGCCGCAAGAATGGCAAAAAATGGATAAGCGAGTCAAAAGATGTCTCTCGAAGTGAAAACACCAACATCTGACTTCTAAGGCTAAAAAAGGAATCCAAAAATTAAAACCAAAAAATAACACATGTGCCACTGCAAAGTTCATTGAACTAGCTTTCCGACGATATCTCGTTTGCCCGATTTCAACACCGTATGCAAAAGTTATGCCGAAAAGAAAAAAGCTCTATAAAGAGGCCCTTTCAGCACTAACTAGGGGCAAAAATTCAGCCCTCAGGGGCTGGCCCTCGGTCCTCCATGTGACCGTCTGTGGGGCTGCAAGAAAAAAGCGCTGGTGGGTGGAAGCACACAGCTCCTAGTCACAGAGGTGACCCTGGCAAGGGCTAAGTCCAGCGGGAGGGCAAAGCCGAGCTCCCAGTTCTCCACATGACCCCAGGTGGAGAGAAAAGGGGGGTTGAACTCCAGATCGGTGGCGGAGTGTTGTGCACCACTCGCTGGCAGCTACTCCTAGTGGTCGCCGGGTGGCACAGCGGTGGTGCGGGCCGTTTGAATGGTGAGCACAAAAATCTATGCTGATTTTTTATTTTTTTATTTTTTAAAAAAATTCAAAAAACGTGCCTCGAGATGCATACTGTGGAGGCCATACGGCCTCCCTGTAAATTTTTTTTGTCTCTCCAGACAACTTTGTCCAAACTGGACAAATTTTATATGAAAATAGGGGTTTTGAGCGCTAGGAATCCAACGGCAAGGTCCGTTTTGGCCCAAAATGCCCAAAAAATTAGGCGACCCCTAGATATCTCAGAAAAATCACCGAGTTTGAAACCCTCACAAATTTTTTCAATGATGTCCAAAATCACTTAAATAAAAGTCAATCTTGACTTTTTCCAGTGCTCTGAATCCAATGGTGAAGCCCAATCTGATCCAAAACGTTGCATAGATGAACTTAAGGCATGAAACCCTCGAGAAATCCTGAACAAACTCTACAATGATTTTTTCAAAACTCTGAGAAGGGGTTGCAAATCAAGGCTCTAATACCATGTTAGAAATCAAGATCAGACATGCAAACCAAAAAAACTTTCACAGAAGAGTAAAAAAAGAAAAAGCAAAGCTATTGCAAAAAAATGTGCAAAATATTATTATTCAGGAATTTATAATTACATGAGTTGATTTGCTTTATAAAAGCAAGTATGCATAACTCTAATCTCATCTTAAGCAACAAGATAGCTCAAAAAGATAAGGATGACAATAATTAACCTAGGAATTAAAATATTACCTAAGTTATGCAAAGTGTAATTAAATATTAATTACACCAACATTAAATTGGTCTCTTCCTTTTTCATAAGTCAAACCCTTGGATTTGACTTTGAAAAGTTTGGAAATTTTGGAAGATACACCAAATAACAATACAAATACTTATGAAGCCATAATAATCTCAAATGCTAGTCTAATGCTCCTAAGTGCTCAAATAATGGTGTTATGATTGATCTTAATAACAACTTACATGGATGTTCTAGAATGAATTAGGATGTATCCTTTTATACAACACAATAATGCCAATATTTTTATATTTTGTGTTTGACTTTATAAGTAATGATTTATTGGAATCAAATCATCTTGGACCCATCATTAAACATGACTTTGGAAATTTTAGGGTCAAAAACACACTTTTAAGTTTTACTTAGGATAAAACACTAAACGAATCTATATCACTAAGGAACATGAACCTAAAATTTGATAAGAAATATACTTAGTTTCATCGCTTTTACACAAATATATGAATTTGATATTAAATATTGTATTTTGAATAAACAATCAAAACAAGTCCAAAATGAATGAGAAAAAGTGCTAAGGGTGCGCTTTTCGCCATTATAAAATGGCATCTACAAGATCTAAAACATAATTATGAATCGCCATCACCACACACTATGAATTCATCTCTTAAAAGAAATCTCACTTCCATGATAATCATTTTTTAATAGGGATGTATCCTTAGAGATTTGGGTGACATCCTCTTATGAAGTACAAAAATTGTAGATATATAAAAAAGGAAAAAATCACTGCAATTTCAAAAAAAATTATTTATATCTTCCCATTATCCCCAAAATTTAACAAATATTGTAATTCTCAAAATAATTCCTCCTTGTCTCTTCTTGCAAAATCAAAAGAATACTGATAAAATTTATCAATAAATTAGAAGATACCCAACATTCACTTCCTTAGAATAATTACCACAATATTATATGTACCTACAAAACCATTATTTACCAAAGCATGCTAATGGAGAACACCCACCTACAAGGAAAAATTGAAATGTTAATTTATTTTAAAACTCTACTAAGGCAGCTTCTACCTAGATTCAATTTGATCACCTTCTTTGAGCTCTTGAAAATTAATCATCGAGGCTAAAGCCTAAAGGAATTCAAGTAATTAACCCTAACATCAGCGTGGAAAACTTTTGTTTTCCTTGTTTTTAAAACCCAGCTAGAGGTAAGGTATGATGAAGCATTCAATAATTCCGATGAAATTAGAAAACAAAACCAGTTGGAAGATTTTTTTGGAAGTGAAGATACTTTCAAGGCTTATATCATCTGGCTTTTGACTTGAGAGTTTGTCCTCGTTGTAGATTCTTCTCGAGAGCTTTCATGTAAAATGGAAGAGATTAAAGAGACAACTCCCTATTGTTGTGCATTTTTTTTTTTACGCTCCTCCTTGTAATAAAATTTAACTCCATATTAAAAACTTCCTTTTGCATGGCCCTTGTAAATTCTTCCTCAATTGGAACTCTTTATATTTTAATAAAAATTGGGCCCGAGTTTCCATTAGAGGCGGGCCCGCTCACGTAGTTTTCACTTGAAAAAAGTTCTTACAAGCCAAACAGACATTTTGGAGGTTGTCAGAGCATATGGGAGTTCAGGAACCATCGTTGCCTTGAGATACTTTGTTGCACAAGATGTTATAAAGGAACGGTTGTTTCTATCACCACAATGGTAGCCATGAATGTAGTCTTCTTCACTGCAAATGGAAGTTTGGGTTACACAAATCAATATTCGTATGGCATGAAATCTTCTTCTTGCTCGTTTCAGTGGATTGGGAGAGAGATGCGCATTCAAAATTGAAATTCAAAGGTAATTGTTTGCAATTTTTTTAACAATGAGTGTGATGGCTGGATTGAGAGGAAGAGAGATTAAAAAGAAAAAAATTAACCACTACAGTGACAGTGACTGGGGAGTTACAAGAGGAGGACAATGGAAAAGAGAATGTTAATGAAAGGAAAATGAGATGAATTGGAATTGGAATTGGATTAGATCTTTTTATAGTCTATTATACAAAGCAATCTGTTTTTGGGTCTACGAATGATTTATAGTATAAGGGACTGTTACATACTTCGTGCAAGAGGCATAATTATGTACTACAAACGAGATGTATATATTATGATATTGCTATTAAGATTCAACCGTGTAGTTTACAAGTCAAACTCATTGACCCATGTTTCATGAATAGTCATTCACAAGATGTATGTAACATACCTCCTACAAGATTTTAACTTTTGACTTCTCTTTCAAGAGTATAGGTTCTCCAAAATGAAGAATACAACAAAATAGAGTAGTTGAATTTAAAGAAGACAGACTAAGTTTAATTTATAGTATAAGGGACTGTTACATACTTCATGCAAGAGGCATAATTATGTACTACAAACGAGATGTATATATTATGATATTGCTATTAGGATTCAACCATGTAGACAAATCAAACTCATTGACCCATGTTTCATAAATAGTCGTTCACAGGATGTATGTAACATACCTCCTACAAGATTTTAACTTTTGACTTCTCTTTCAAGATTACAAGTTCTCCAAAATGAAGAATACAACAAAACAGAGTAGTTGAATTTAAAGAACACAAACTAAGTTTAATTTATAGTATAAGGGACTGTTACATACTTCATGAAAGAGGCATAATTATGTACTACAAATGAGATGTCTATATTATGATATTGCTATTAGGATTTAACTGTGTAGTTTACAAGTCAAACTCATTGACCCATGTTTCATAAATAGTCGTTCACAAGATGTATGTAACATACCTCCTACAAGATTTTAACTTTTGACTTCTCTTTCAAGAGCACAAGTTCTCCAAAATGAAGAATACAACAAAACAGAGAAGTGGGAGTGTTGACATTGGTGTGTTCAATTAGGGGAGAGGGGCCCATAGTGGAGCACCCTAACTTCGTGTTTCTCAAAATCCTACATGGAATTTCAAATCAGTCCCAATTTTGCACAGCAGTTTATTTGGCAACTTGCCTACTTAAAAAATTTAATTTTAGGGTCACATCATCAAATATGATGCCACACCAGCATGCTTTTTGTTAAGGTATTAAAAAAGGCTCAAAAAAAAAGTGAGACCGATAGTGGTGCACTAAGTCATGTTTTATTGGTGTGCTGATGTGGCATCACATGATTTGTTAATTTGTGTACTTTGTGGATAAAAAGTGTTTTGCAATTGGATATTAAGATGCTCCGTTATGAGGCCCACGGAGGACTACTTCTATCCCACTATTAGAGCCCGCTCCACTATGAGTCCCTATCCCCTATTACAGTCCTGTACTCATTTCACATAAGAACACACAACGAAAACAGAAATAATAAACAAATCTTTTGACTTGTAGAAAGTCACGATTTTAGTTGTTCTTTAAATCGAATCACACAGAATAAGAGATGTGATCAGAGTCACATAAACCAATTCATCTACGAAAAGCGGGGCACAAGGTAATTCTCTCAACCAGTACGGTGGGTACAGTTCGTCAGGGTTACGTGGGAAAGACTTTTTTCGAACAGATTGATTATCAATACTAACGTGTTTTAATACAGTCCGCATATATTAATTATTTCCTTGACAAGATAAATATATTAATTATTTTAACAAAGAACGTAAGGGCAAAATTGTTCTCTCAACAGTAATGCATTTATTAAAATTATATTTTGATTGGTCTCCATATATCTAAACTTTCAGCATCCGACAACATATGCATGTGCTTTTTTTTAACTGACAATTGACATTTGCTGATAAAACACAGAATACGGAGAGATTACAACTCACACTCTACCAACATTTCTTGAGAAGAATAAACTCAAACATAACAAAACAGACAAAATACAACCATTTAATGCTTATTTACCGGGAGATTGTAGTTAACCTACCGCTGGAAACTTCATCTTACCAGAACCCTGCTTCATTTAGACACCTCCTTCGAATCAACAGTCTCTCTATTGTAACAAGAGAAGCTGATCGACAAATCAAGATTTACATCAGGCGGCTCATCAGTCTCTCTATTGCTAGCGTTGGAAGCCGCGCCCTCAAAATTCCCAGTCATCCCAACCCCGTCATATTGGAAGAAATCTACCGTCTGAATTTCATGGTTAAGTGAGTGACTGTTACTGCTGCTGCTTTCGTTATCAATAGGTTGAATAGGGTGGTGAGATTTGGGATCGATTCCCCTGCTGAGCAATTTTCTGTTTATGTGGGCGTTCCAGTAATTCTTTATTTCGTTGCCTGTTCGGTCTGGCAATCTCCCTGCTATTAGAGACCACCTGCACCGCCATCCCCACATACTCAAAATATTATACAGAGCGCAAAAACTTCATAATCAAGCAAATCAAGCCAAGGATTAATATTTTCAACGCTTAGAACCTATGGAGTCAGTCTTACCGAGCAGTTAACACTTAACTATTACTTGAGATTCGCCATAGAATACCCATATATTGTATTCTTGGTTAAGTTGGCAACCTAAGAGGATTAAAAAGATTGTGTTACCTGTTTCCCAGGAGGGCATGAAGCTTGATGATGAGCTCTTCCTCTTCTTCGGAGATATTCCACCGCTTTTGATCCGGAAGCAAACAGTTGATCCACCTTAGCTGGCAGCTCTTCCCACATCTCTGGAGCCCTGTAAAATCACAAGCATAAACATGGAGAAGAGAGAATGATTTATAGGTGAGATGAATAAGAATTACAGACCTGCGGCCTTCGGGACAGATCTCCAGTGGCCTTCGCCGTGGGCTTGAACGTGGGCAAAGAGCCGGTCATCTTCTTCCTTAGTCCAGGCCCCTTTTTTTGTAAGGGCATTTTCGCAGCAAGGACATCCTCCCATCTTTCAGTTATCGGAGCCTTTTTGGGTGTAAAAATGGAAATAAGGGAACCGAAAGGACCGCATGGCGAATAGTCGAGGACTCCAGCAGTACCATCAACAGAACATGTCTCGTCAAAATTATTAGTTTCTTTGTGGGAACAAATTTTGATGTGTAAATGATTGTCAAACTTAATACAAAAGATAACAGTGAGACGTTCACATTATCATTGTAGAATGACTATTAAAATTATTAAATGTATATAAACAAAATCTAATTATTTTAGATTTAAATTGACTATTAAAATTAATTAAATGTATATAAAAAAATCTAATTAATTTAGATTTAAATTAAAAAAATAGAATGTATACATTTAAAATTAATCTTATAAAGTTAGATTTGAATAGACATAGTGTTTTGTTTTAGAAATTATAAATACGAGTAAGTTTTGAAGTTACACAAAATTTAATTATTTTGATATAAAAAATAAATAATTAAAGCTAAATTAATTCTTTGGAATCTGTGTAATTTTAAAATAAATATTTGTTGGTCGAATTTAAACCCAAATACTACAAGAATGACATTATGTACAACATTGTTATGTAACTCATGAGATCACCCTCTTAGAGTGTAGACTTCAAAAATTCATTTCATCTCAATTTTTAATATCTAAAAACATAAAAGGACTACTACAAGATTTATTTTAATATCTAAAACATAAATGAGAGAAACTTATTTTTTGATAATATTGTTTGAGAGTTACAAGATTTATCCAAGATAGGATAATGTGGACCTTCAGATTTGAGAGAAATCCATGGAAGTTTAGGTTGATAATGAGGTGAATGTGTGGGAACAGATGCAAATAGGGATATGATAAACTTAAATTTATGAAAATGCATAAGAAAGTTGGGGAGTAAGACAAACTAGCATGAGAGTGCACCACACATCACTATGTAGTTGTATTAAGTCATTGTATTCAAATGGGCCAAAAACTAAATAGGAACTTACATGAGTATGTAAATTTTACATTTAAATTTCACTCCCACTTTAAGGTTCACGTGAATATAATACATGAGAATGTATTTCAATTTATATGAACATTCAAGTAATCAAAAATAAAAGTAAATATTATAAATAAAAGGGTATAGGGCTTGTGTAAAGTGATGGATCTATCTCGACTTCCTCATGTGTTGTTCTCCTTTGTCTAAATGCTCCATAGGAGCTATAAAATAAATAAAAAACTTGTAATGAATAAATTCTATCATGCATGTAGAAACAACCATAACCACATTTTCATTCAATTATTTGAGAAAATGGAGGAAAAAGAGGGAGAGAATAGGGTTAGAAGTTCTACTTGCTTAAAAAGTGATATTGTGATACTTGATGAAAATAATGTTGTACGGAACTTTGGGTAAAACCAAATAATTTTGATCATGATCTATCTAGGTATGATACTAATTCTTTATATAAGAAGATAAGATTTCTACAATTTAAACATAAGAGTGTATGTGATACTATACGCCACATTTAATTGATTGCATTAATTGGTTATAAGGAATTTGAGAAAAGTTGAAGTGATACATAAAAGAAAAAGGTAATATAATAAGATATAAGTGTGCAAATAAATGGATCATGTAAAGTGATAAATGGCATATAAAGAAGCATGTGACATGTAAGACATATTAAATGATAATATTGAAAAACTTATATATTGAAGATAATCATCAAGGTATACTAAAGTTACAAATTTCCTACTTTATAAATTTTTCCTTATAATTTTACACTCACTTTAGTGTCCATTCCCCCAATCATGTTTTATTATCATCTTATATCCTTTCTAAGTATTTTCCTAAATATAGAAACATTAGACATGTATAATCATGTAAGATTTCCCAGTTACAACATTGAAATGCTTTGATAATCTAATATTTGTATATGGGCATGTGTACAAAGATGGGAAGGCCAAAAAGTGGCCATGGCCACTTTTTATTCCATAAAAAAAAATCGGAGTGTGTTATAACATGCTCACATTTTTCTTATGATAAAAAATAATAATAATAATGATAGGTCGAGCTCGTTGAGCTAACTCCATTTCTCCTCATGCCCCAATGCAAGCAAGGAATAGTTCAAGTGTTCTTAAAAACTTTATGAGTGGATTCAAGCTAACACAATTGTACCTTAACATGCATGAGGTAAAGGAGGTAATTTTTTTATACTTTCAATGTTTTAAATTAAAATAAATTTAATTTCTATCTTTTGTTTCAATTTTTTAAAATTTTAGCAAACAAAAATACTTGAACACCTCAAACACTAATTCACCAAACCATGTGAAGGGAATTACTATTGAAGAGTAGGAACAAATTAAAACTCTTCAAACTCCATTTATTACTCTCCATCCTCACGAAACACAAGAAAAATTATGAGGTCAAATTTAAACCAATAAAAATAAACTCTAGATATTGGTTTATATGTTAAAAAATCCTCATGCAATTAGTTGGCATTGGAGATCCCTCACCACATCATTTGAATATATTATTTTTTATATAGATTCCATTAGTGGCTAGAATAAAGATATGATCCAATCATTGGCAGAATGTAAAAAATATATTCTATAAAATTATATTAACAAGTAAAAGACCAAAAAAAAATTGTGTACATTGTTTGTTTATCCAATAACTAATGTACCCTTGTACAAAATTTGAAATAAATTCCCTATCAATTGGTGCCAACATGAACGAATAAAAAATTCTTTTGGGGTAAGTGGTGGATGGTCTTTGACCATCCCTCATGGAAAAATAATGAAGTCTCAAAATATAGCTTGAGGAAACTCTATTGTTAGTTTTTTTGTCAATGAAATTCTAAATTATTTTGACATGCAAGTTTATAGGGCATATAAAAATTCTCCACATGGGATAGGGAGAGGGCATGTCTTTCCCAATACAATGTATGAAAACCCTTAAAAAAAGATAGAGATTCAATATGTGATGATTAGTAAAGGATAGTGTTGAGGTGAAGAAAACAATTCCCTCACAAAAACATTATTACATATGAGTATATTTTTACAAGATGTTGAGGATGAGGCTTCTAGATATTGATACTTACCGCATCCTTTCCATAATTGTGTATATGTATTTGATTATAGGTCTAAGGATTCTTCAAGGATGCACACACTATATAGAGGATGCTTTATAGTTTTAAGTATATGGTAGAAATAGCCACAAGGAAGATGCATTCATATTAAGTAATGCTTTCTTAATATATGATTTCCTAGATAGCACCTTTGGGATTGATCAATAGGCAATTTCCAACAAGGTTTTTAGATTTATTATATTTCCTTTTAAAATACAATATTAAATATATTAATATATTATAATGAAAAAAAGAATATAATTACATATAATTAAACTATAGGATTAGAGTATTCATCATACATTTTTTTGTCATTCAGCTTCTAATTATGCAAGCATATTCAATCCACTAGTATGTAAGTTAATACAAAATACTAATGTGGACAATGATTTTGGATTGCCCACACTTGCTTTGATCCTTCTAGGGTTTTTCACCTAAAATGAGAGAGAAATGGGGTCCAAAATGCAATTGTCTACACTCAAAGTTAATGTGTATGAGATGTATTATGTCTAATTAAGATATACTAATGCATTGATCTAAAAATGAAATGATCTAATGATGCAAAACCTAAGAAATGTAACTTGTTTGAAAACATAATGTGATATGTAAAAATGTCTAAAAATGCAAGTAAAAAATGAAATAATAGAATAGAATCAAAGAGGTGCACCTGGAATCTGAAACTTGATGCTGGGAAATTCTGGAATCCTGAAAATTTGAATGAAAATGTTGACTAGGACACTTATGCTAGGCTGGGCGACTTCGTCCTAGTTTCGGGAAACTTTGTCGAAACAAGAATATGCCAAATGGGTATCCAAAAATATCAAAATCACTTTTTAGGCTCAAAAGCAAGACTAATCCACTAGTAGTGGTGACTTATTCCACTTGCAAATCTTGAGAGTTTCAAGACAGAATCTTGTAGCCTTAGGTCTACACTTTCTTTTCTGACAGGTGTCCACACTTGAATCTGTAGAAAATGGGATAAAAAGTGTCTCCAAGCTTGAATTAGGGTTGTAATGACTTTATTGACTTTGAAGACTTCTTTACCACTTTTCAACACCAATTCCTTTCACAAATCTACCTACAAAAGTCTGCAAACACACATGCAAAGAGGGGAAAATGGTTGAGGGTTAGAGTATAGGGGTTTGCCTTGGTCAAACCCCACTTTGGTAATCAAACCCTATGAAATGAAATTAAATATGAAGAGAATGATAAATAAACAACATGCAATGCCATAAATTTTCCACACCCTTGATGTAGAAATCTGAAGATATGCATTGAAGTAATCCAATGGATAACTTGATTATGCTTGATTACTTGAATGCTTGTGAATTATTAAGTGAATGGATGCTTGAATACTTGATGAATTAGGAGATTGTAGGAGATGAAAAATGAGGGGAAAAACCCTTGTTTATACATGATTTTATTAAAATTTCCAAAAAATAGCACATCACAGGCCGACCTCAAGGGTTAGAGGAAAAAATCCCACTAGAAATTTAAAATTATTTTGAGTTTTGTGCCAAAAAGGACTAAGTCGCCCACTTAAGAAAATTAAGTGGGTGTCAAGAATTAAGGGGCATTAAATGTTTTCCAACAGGAATATCCTCAAAAAAACACTTGAAAATAGTCAGAAAGTGTATTAAAGGATCATTTAAGCATGAGAAAGGGTTGAATTAGTGAAGACAAGTCTAGAAAAGTGTGAAAGTGGGTTACAACACTTTACAATACTTTGAAATAAGACTTGGTATGTAATAAAAAGTAGTTATTTAGGTGAATTATGATGACAGGGTCCTAGAAAAGTGTAAAAGTGAGTTACAACACCTTTACAAGACAACCTAGAAGCCTTAATGATTCACAAGGGTCCAAGACCTAATGTGAATGTGTTGACCACATTACAACATTAGACCTAGGAAAAATCAAGCCAAAGTCCAATAGAAGGGCATGAACATGAAAAAGTAGAAGGGTTACCTTTTTTGTGTTCACAGTTAGCCCCCCCACTTTAGTGAGAGGATGAACCTGCTTCAAACTCACACTGAAGTAGTCGATCTTGCAACCAAGAGGGGTCTGAATGCAATAATGCTTGATGAGATGAGATAATAACAATCAAGAGGGATGATCAAGTGCCCAGGATTATGATCCCAAGGAAAATCAAACATGAATGCAAAGGAACACACAAGATGATGAAAAGGGATGAAAGATTCAATCATCTGTCTAGCTTGTTATGGATTAGATCTAGGTTTTTTGGTTGAAATAGAAATGTGTACTCACTCTGGGGTGACAGAAATCATGGTTGTCCACCAGGTGAGAAATCCCAAGTATACTCACTCTAGGGCCATAGAACTTTTGGCTTTCTATGGGGTGAGAAGGCCCAAAAGGTGAGAAACATACGCTCAATTGGTATGCACTCACACAAGCGGGTGGCTGTGGGGAAAGTCGTGTCATTGACTAGGCTTTCCCGCTCAACCATATCAAAGTTATACCTCCTGATAACTTTCATAAGGTGACACAAAGGACAATGTCAGTTCATGCTTTATGAGACAAGCAAATCTTCATATGCTTAGAACTCATGAACAAATGCAAATGGCACCATAGGCATGCAAGTTGTGTTATACAAGGTGGCCATATGAAAGAAAAATGCAAAAATGTAAAATGTAAAAGATGTTAAAATCTTGTTAAGTTCATGTGAGGTCTATCACTTAGGGAACATTGTGTCTAATGTCTCCAAGAGAGGACCAATCAAAGAATAGAATATTAACAACTTAGGGGATGCAGTGCGTCGCATAAGCCCACTAAGAGGAATGCAATATGCTAAGATAGATCACACTTATGAAGGACATCACACCCAATGTCATCCACAAAGTGACAAGCACATCATATGAAGTAACAAGGTTGCACTAAGAACCAAGAAAAATGCAAATAAATAACTCCAATGTATGCCCCCACTTTAAAGGAACTGCTACGCATTGTTATGTGAGCAATTACTTTAAAGTAGCAAATGAAACATGCAAAAAGAAACAAGACATGAGAGCCAACTTGGAAAGCCTCTATGAAAATTCATACATTTTCAAGTAAGGTTGTGTCATGCAAATGAAAAGGGAACAAAAGAAAGAGGGGTTTCCCCCAAAACAAGAACACCAAACACATAAGGGATCTATGGATTTTGGGTTAGTATGTTCGTTGCTACAATATTTTTATGAAAGAGCTCAGAACTATCATCATTCCCCAAATACACATAGAACTGGAAGAATGACACAAAGAGAGCAAAAACAAAGAAAAATAATTTTTTTTGGGTCAACATGGAAGAGACAGTGGTCTCAATGCTTTGCATTGTCCCCAAAAGAAGAAACACAAGCGAAAAGAAAATGAAAAAGGCAAAAGAAAAGGAAAATCCTTTGGATCAACATGAAGGAGACATTTTGGTCTCAATGCCTTGTCTCATCCCCAAAAGGAAACCATAAGAGAAAGGAAAAGTAAAAGAAGAAGGGACCTTTCGTGTCAACATGGATGAGACATAGGTCATCGCAACACTTTGCATCATCCCCAAAAGGAAAAAAACAAAACAAAGGCAATGCTTGACATATAGAAGAAAAGAGGTACAAATAGAAGAATTGCAAAAAGAGAGAGAGAACATCAAATGCACATTACGAGGGAACACAATACACACATACAATCACATAAAATAAAAGAAAAGGAAAAGGGAACTAGTAATGCAAATGTAAGTCACACAAGAAACACAGCATCCACCTCCCAATCTTAAATGGTATAAGAGGAAGATGAATAATGTGGCTAAGGAATAAGGACCAATGAATTGCGAGGTAAAGGCTAACCAATTCTTGCCCCCACTAAGTGTAAGGCAAGGATGAGCCAAGATGGATGACGGTCCAAGGATCATGCAACAGTGAGAATGGAATATTCTACAACTATTGCATGATAAGGTTGGTGAAAGGGTACTATGGGATGATAGGATAACAATCAGTATCAATGAAGTGATAATTACTTAGTATATCATTCAATGTTTGACATTCATCAGTTCGGTGTCCAAGAATATGGTGGTATTTGCAATAGGGAATGTTAGAAACTTTAGGACAGATTACCAACCTATTCATGGATGGTAATAAGATGATACCTCTATTTAAAAGTATTTGGAGTTTCCTTTCACATTCAGGTGGTGAATGGAGATGAAACTTGAGTTTTTTTAATTTGTAAGGTCGATTGTGCTTACTAGATTCTCCTTTTTCATGGATGGAAGGAGGAAGAGGACCGATGGGGATCCTAGCATCTTTTTCATGGGAATCATGGAAAGGTTGTTCATGTGGAAGGAGAAAATTCAAGTCAGGAGGGGAATCAAAGATCACTATGCCATCATCCTAAAGTCTCCTATATTCAAAAGGAGGCTTGTCGGTATGAGGAGAATCTTGATATCCTAGTCCTGTTGTGTTTTCATCAGTTGGTATTTGTTCTAGAAGTTGGTGAATGTCATGTTTATTTGTTGTATCACATCCTTATTTTCTTAATATGGTAAAACCATTGCCATATGTTTCTTCAAGGTTGATTGGTGTGTTTGTAACTTTGTGAGTATAAAATGGAGGAGGTTACTTGTTTAGAGGAACTAGGTCCACCTAATGGAGGGAATTTAGGTAATGTATTTGTTTCAGGATGTAGATAACCAAATGTATCAGGAGGTGGGAAGTAGGAATATTTGGGGACTTCATGGAGGGGTAAAAGGTGCATTTTTTTGAGGTTGTCAAGGCATTCGTTTAAGAACATATTCATGCTATCATCATCTTCTCCAATGATGTCAACAGCATGAGGTGGACATGCATTAGGAGTTGAAGGAGCATGAGGAAGCTCAAGGTCATTAGGGGTGAAACCACAATAGTGGTTTACAATTGAGAAGAGGAAGGAAAATCAACTTTTTAAAAATTTCAATAGGAAGGATGGTTCGGCTGAACCACTTAAAGGTCAATGGAGAAATAGTATTTTAAAGGGGTTCAATTGAACCCATGTTCGACCGAACCATGTTGAATTAGGGAACATTTATAAATCAAACCCTATCACTATCAAACAAAAAAGGGCGAACTATTAGTCGTGGATCTTGTGCACGGCGAACAACGGACGTGATTGACAGGGAACAGAAAAAAACTTGCAACAGGACCACCATTTCAACTTGAAATATCGACTTGGACATCCATTAGTAGGTTGGCATTCTTTCACAATGATTTAAAATTCCATTTGTTTGTAAATTTGTAAACTCTAATGGATTCCATGAGACCAAATTTTTTTGGTGAAATGAAAACAAATTGAATGAAAAGAAAATTCCAAACAAAATTTTCATTTAAAACTTGAAGGCACATTATGAGAACAAAATTTATTGTTTATAATGAATATACCCTGTTTCAAGCTCTCATTTTGGCTCACGGCTGTGAATTTCATTCGCTTGAAAGTTTCTAAAACCTTTTAAAAACAATACCCATTATTTAAAATTTGGATTTACAGCTACTAATTGCATTTGCTTGAAAGTTTCTAAAGCCTTTTAAACAAACCCAGTTTTCAACCAAATTTGGATCTACAGCTGCCAATTGCATTTGCTTGAAAGTTTCTAAAGCCTTTTAAACAAACTCATTTTGTAAAATTGGGCTTTATAGCTGCCAATTGCATTTTCTTGAAATTTTCTAATATTTTCCCCAATAGCAATGCATATATGCATGATATTATAAAAAAATTGGGACCACTTCAATGCTTCTTTTTCATAAGAACACATACCCCAATTGGGGCCTCAACCTTTGTAAAAACACTACCTTCTATTACTAATTCATTATATCATTTCTTATATACTAGCATTAACCTAACAATGAGATCTTCCTACTAATATTTTTGTTCATCTTTAAACCAAGTTTACTCAAACCTCTAATTAGAATTTAAAACTATTAGAATTATGAAGAAAATAGTCAACATCTATAGCCCGAAGATTTCCCCAAAATGTATAATCAAAATTTAATTTTGTTCCATCTTGAGGATATTTCCAACCTACAAGTATATCCATATTTTAGTTCTCTCTATATCCATTAATAGATTGTGTTGAAGGCATTGCTTAAATTATCAACATGGAGATATTATTTGTGAATATTATTATAGACTTATTTTTCTTGTAAACTTGAATTCAAAATTATACTTGAATGGAACCTTAGAAAAATTAATAGGCTAGATTTATTGCTTCTATATTATTGGTTGCATAACACTATCTTAATTATTCTTTGGATAAATTTTTATCTAAGTGATTGAAATGTTCAAATTGATTTTCAAATTGGTCACTCCATGAGTCTAGTTCTAGAGAATAATTTTAAGAATAAAAATCTATTTTTGTTTAGTGAATCAATAAATTACATCACCTCTTAATTGGATGAATTGTTGTAATGGAGTGCAACATTTACCATAGTTTTATATAAATGATATCACATTTTTTGTGGCATTTTTCCAAATAATTTGTGTGGTGTTTATATGCATGCCTATTTTGCATACATTTAAGTAAAACTAGGCATAGTAAAAAAATCTACTAAATTGAGCAAATATTATTCAATGAGTGAATAATATTTGTAAGAGGAAGAAATGAAAAAGAAAATAGGTTTGTATTCTTTTCAAAGAGAAAAGATCAATAAAAGTAACATAACTTACAACATTAAAGAAGAAAACAAATAATATGTAGAAAAACATTGCAAAGTTATATTATGATAAATAATATTCAAGTAAAGAAATTATAATGTGCTTGAAGAATGAATCTAAGTTAAGAATAAAGTAAATCAGAAGAATTTTTTCAAATAGGAAATTTTATTGTAGTCAATAGACATTATATAAAAATTGTATGAAGAATTGTTGTAGTATATATAATGAAATATTATAACATAAGTTAGAAATAGAATGTTAGATATAACTAGAGCATATAATGTTTTAGTGGCCAAGAATAATAATGTAGAATAAATGTAACATGCAACAAAGAGAAACCAAGTGTTGTAGTGTAGGAAAATAAAAATAAATAGTAATTTTGTTTCATGCAAGAGTAGAATGAAGAATGCTCCAATGTAAAGAATATATAGAATATAAGTGTCGAAAAAATACTATTATACTGCATTTGTAGAATTTTAAGGATTAAATGGAGCGTATGAGGGATATATTACACTTTTGCATATATAAAAGTACATAATGCTTTTCAAATTTGAATAAAAAATAGAGATTGGTGTTAAAATAGGGAAGAATAGAATTTAATGGGATGAGATAAAGTTTTGGAAAAAATGTGTTAGAAAAATTGGACAAATAATGAGAAAAAAAAGAATTTTGTAGATATTTTTTCAATCCTTTCAAAATTAGTTATAAAAAAGGACATTTTTGAGATGTTAAGAATAAAATCCAACATATTATGAAAATAGAGAAAGCTATTATAAGACATTGTATGATTAGAATGAAAATTCTTTCTTTTGTTTCTTGTAATTTGGTATCAAGAATGAACTATTGTAAGTATTTTATAAAATAGTAGCAAGAGGAACATGCATTTCAAAAATATAGTTGTATGATTAGAATGAAGATTCTTTATTTTGCTCCTTGTAAAGATGTCAAGAATGGACTATTGCAAGTATTTTATAAAATAGGAAGATTTATCATTTTAAAATGGTAGTGAGAGAACATGCATTTTGAAAATACAATAATTTGTATTAAAAAGTAGTTTAAATTAAAAAAATGATAAGAGGATAATTGTATTTGAGTTTTGATAAAATCTTTAATTAATTAAAGATAAATTTAATTAAAAATAATTTAAAATGTCTTAGTTAGTTAGAATTTTTTATTCAAGTAAGAAGAATGATTTAAAAAAATAAATTGTTAGGATATTTTTAGAGTCATGAAGATGTTTATATAATTGTGTATTTAATGTTTGAAACAATACATAAATAATAAAATGTTAGAAGACGACAAATACATAAAAATATGAAATTTAACATAATTAAGTAAGAAAATATGAGATTGCCACTTAGATCTAGGAGAAGGTTAGGAAAGAGGGTTAAATGGGCCCTAAAATTATGCTATGGATATAGATGCTAAAACGTGAGCATGAAATATAAATTAATATTGTAGTGTATGCAATTCTTGACATCATATTTTCTTTCACTTTAATGGGCTAATGTCACTATATGATAAAACATAATTAAAGTATAAAAAATAAATGCTAAAAGAAAAACATGAAAATAATCAAACATTTTGGATACATAGAATGATATACAGTGTGTTAAATGATCAAGGAGTTGATTCCCTTTCAAACTAAGATATGCAAAACAAGCATGTCAAAAAAACAAAAATCTACAATATATATATATGTTAGAATAATACAACCAATAATACAAAGTATGCCAACAAATCATATATAATCCAACATAAACATTATACATGTATAAAATGAAAAATGTCAAAATTACAAGGGTTGTGAGAGTATATGCCCCCTTAAATAATTGTATAAAAGAAATATATGTAGTTATTTTTAAGGTAACTAGAGGGGAATATAAAAATAAAAGTAGTTCATCACTAATTTTACAATAATACAATAGATCATTATCTAATGTAATCATGAAAGTTTTACTTCCATATTAAAAACTTTACAATATTGGTGTCTGGAATTAGATGGAACAATCCCTATTGCATGAATCGAAGGTTTTCCATGAAGGAGTTTATAATAAGAAATTTATTCCCTATCATAACATGGAATAACAAGTGAAGCGAAATAGGGCTTGATTCTAGATAAGAAAATAATAGTTCCCAAAGGATCTCATCGAATAATAACAAAACCTTTAATAGAAAATTTAGGAAGAGTAAGATTAGAAGTATAAACAAAAATACATTTTAGGAATTAATGACTACAAATATTAAGATTAAAAAACCATTTTCAATCAATGTATACTTAATGCTCATATAGGTTTAGTACCAAAAATGATTAGAAGATAAATAATCTTCTATTAAACCACATTGAAGTGAAGTTTAGATGGAAGAAATGTAATCTGCATAATGTTAGTATATAATACACCCAATTTGGGCAACTATTTCAATAGGCTTAGTAGAAGAGGGAATATGGATCTTTTGTATAGAATTATGAAGAAAATCATGATATTAAGGTGAAGTTTAAATAATATCCCAAAGAGAAATATTATATACTAAAGTTATTTTATACTATTATACTCTTTAGTGTTCTTAAAGGAATACAAGAAGTCAACATGAAATACTGGGATTAGATAAAGGAAGAGGAGCAATCTTAGTGTTGGTTTGTTAGTTTCACCAAGTGTTATAGGTATTCATTACTGCATAAAATTTAAAAATGAGAGTTTCAAGTATAATCATCAACAAAATAAAGGTTGAAATAAGATGGGTCAACAAGGGATAATTCCTAGGTTCGTTAGGAATACCTACCTAGATCATGAAAACTAAAGAAGACGGTGGGATGAAGTAAAATACCCACACAAAGATTTGGAACATCAAGGATTGATCATTGTGCATCATTATAGAAAGCTCTAGTCCATTATATCTAGTTGTGGAATTTGTATAGGCAACTTTTAAATTTAAAAAAATGTAAGAGTTGATTTATTTTACTATAATATCCAATAAATTTATAAAAATAAGAGTAATAAAATAAATATTAAATATTATCTTTAAATGAGTAAATATAAGCATATTTTCACATGGTGGATTTTATATTATCTATAAGATTTGAGGTAATAGAAAAAATATGTACAAAGATTAAATCAAGTCATTTTCTCCTATTCTTTCGTTATTTCTTTCTTTTTGTACTAGGGTTAAATCTCCATCTAGGTTTATTGTGTACTTATAAGAAACCTTTGTTCCTTAGTATCATGTTCTTGTACATTGTATGGTAACTTTCATGATAAATATTATGTGCATGTGTCCCTTCCTCCTATTAGATTTTGTTTATAATGGATATGAGGAAGTTTATTTCTAATTTTTTGGTTTCCTCCTTATCAAAATATTGCTTCAATAATTTAGAAATCATATTTACAAGCTTATATCATCCCTCTCATTTTCTTCTCTTATTTGTACCTTCAATAATGACTAAATTGATTTTACATGACCACCAATGTTAAGTAATGATTCTTTCCCTTTATTACTAGTTGTAGGAAATAAATCTTAGATGCAACCTTTATCAATATTTTTTAAGTCTTTAATGGCACATTTTGTACTAGAGTGCACACTTGTAAATTTAAATTTTAGAGCTGTTTTAGATTATGTTTTGTGTGCAATCTAGTAATTTGAATGTTTTGATTATTAGAAACTATGATAGCTAATGATTTTTTTTGTTTGTTAATGGTATGAAAATATTATTGATGAGAAGATGAATTATTAGAACTATTTTAGATTTCTAGTCCCTATATCTAGATATATTATT
>VDFB02136040.1:0-30126 GCA_007258455.2 Sequoia sempervirens
CAAAGTTACTCTCTTGGTTTGAGAACTAGTTTTTCTCTTCATCACCATTGCATCCCATCATTTCAGTTTTTGAGCAAGGATTGGGAAAGGGTCATTTGCATATTGGACACCAATCCAATATGGAATAGGTACTTTGTCTTGCTTCTAGATGTTTATTTGATCTTCTTAGTTATTTGTTTGCATCTTTGAAGCATGGCATTGTTATTTCATAGAGGTATTTGTAGATTTGCATGTGTAAACTAACCCTCCTAATGAGTGTTTGAGATGGTTCATTTGCATATTTTTAGGTACTTCATAAAATAAAGGGAGCTTAATCTCCACAAACCATCTACAAGAATCTTATACAAGTCACTCTCTTCATTTGAGGAGCTGATTTTTTCCATCATCACCATCATTGGCATTATCAGGGTTGGGGAAAGGAACTTATTTTTTTACAATAGCACCAATCACAATGGGATAGGGTTTGATTCATGTTATTATGTGTTTTATTTAGTTTTTTTAATTCCTTTCATTGCATGATTAACATGTTTCATTATTTCATAGGGATACTTTTATTTTTATTTGTGTTAAATAACAATGCTAATGTTTGTTATGAGCAAATGCAGGATTTACCATTCACATATGCTAAATCCTACATTAATCTAGGACTCATATGCCCCTCTAGGTAATTTAGTCCTAGTACAAGTGGTTTTGCTTAATTTTTTACGTTATTTTGTGGTGATTGTTATTCAACATTTAAATCCCTAAAAAACCTTGATTGGGACTTATACAACCCTTTGTGTGATTTAGTCCAATGTAAGATTTTAAATTGCATTTTCCAAAATTGAAAACTTTGTTTTTGCGTTTTTGTTTGCTACTATTAGTTATCTATTTCAATTTGTAGAATTTTTTGTTAAAATTTATTTCATTGAATTTACCTTCATTTGATTCATTATTTACATTTCATAATCATATACTTTCCATTTGAGACCTAAACTATTGATTTTTTGCACTCCTAGGACTTCTCTTGCCTCTTCTAGGGTTTTCACCTAAAAGGAGAGAGGTAGGGTAAAAAGATGCTAAAAGAGTTCATTCTAATTATGTTATGTATGATGTTTTCTAAGCTAAATGAAGTAAACTAAATGCAATTAAATGATTTAGAAAGCTGAAATATGAATGCAAAACTAAGATTTAAACTATGTTTGAAAACACGCTGTGATATGCAAACAATGAACTAAATGATGAAATAATGTAGAACAGAAAGAAATAGGATGAAATAGAGTGCACTTGGGAAATTTTTAATGAATCTAGAATGTTGTGAATGTTGACTAAAATTACTGAAATTTCATAGTGGGACTCATTCGCCCAGGGAATTAGTCCTCCTACTGGTGAAAAAGTGTAAGAAACTGGTTTTTGACTGTCGGGATCCAGAATCTGAAAAAAAATAGATTTTTAGTCCTAAGGTGGGATTCATTCACTATTGGTGGAGAATTAGTCCTCTCCCAAAATTTTGAAAAATCAAGAGATAAATCTACAACACCAGATCTGGAAATATTTGATTATTGGGTTGCCGAAGTCAATTCTGCAGGAAACAGACAAAAAACCTTCTCCAAGCTTGCAATATGAATGAGTTGACTTGAAGCACATAGTTTACTTGTTTACCTATCTTCAACACCAAAATTGTTGTTAAATTTGAATACCTAGGTCTGCAAACACACATGAAATAAGGAAAAATGGTTGAGGGTTAGCAAATAGGGGTTTGCATTGGTCAAACCCCACTTTTGGTAATAAAACCCTTAATGAGACAATAAAATGAAAGACAATGATAAAATAATAACATGGAATTGTTATCAACTTACCAAACCCTTGATAATGCAAGCTTGAAATAGTGTCAATGGATGCTCCAAAGTGCTTGAGTATTGCTTGATAAGATGTTGTAAGATGCTTGAATCCTTGAGATGTGAGATGGAATGCTTGAATGAATGAGGAGATCTAAGATGAGGTGAAAATAACTTATTTATACAATCTTGTGCCCTTGTTATCCATTCATACCTCATCACAAGTCAACATCAAGTGATTTTGAATAAAAAACTGAAAGGAAATTTTAAATTTTTTGAATTTGGAGCCAAGGGGAACTCATTTGCCACCCATGCAAAATGGGTCCCACCTAGGACCTGGAAATGGGTGTCAGGAATTAAGTTGTATTTAATATTTTTTTTTCAAGTTAACATTCAAAAATACGTTTAATTAAGACATATGAGGGAATAATGGGACCAAATAAAGCATAAGAAAGGGATAAATAGTGAAGTTGTGCCTAGAAAAGCATGGAATCATGTTACAAGACTTTACAAAAATTTAAAATAGGACTTCATTAGTGATGAAAAGGTTATTTTTAGGTAAATTGTAATAAATAGATTCTAGAAGAGTGTAGAAATGTCTTACAACACTTCACAACACCTTCACAAGACATCATTATTTGTATTTTAGTACCTAAATATGCATGTTCAAGCCATGTTACATCATAAAATCATAGCAAAATAGATCAATCACCATGAAACAAGACCTAAAAGGCCATGAAAATGACAAGGGGAAATTTTTCTATGGCATATTTAGCCCCCACTTTAGTCAGAGGATGAACTTGCTTAAAACTCACACTAAAGTGGCCATTAACATCAAGAGGAGGTTTCAAATGCACTTATGTTAGCAAGATGGAATGCCAACAATCAAGAGAGATGATGAAGCCCCCAGGATGAAGATCTCATGGAAAACTAAACATAAGAACAAAGAAACAAACAAGTGTTGAAATGAATCGGTTGAAGCTTCGATTATAAGTTCAACTAGTTGTGGATTAGATCTAGGCTAAAGAGAATGCATACTCACTCTGGTGCAACATAACACATAACGGTCCGTCGGGTGAGGAGGCCCAAATGTACTCACTCTGGGGCCACATAAATTATGACTGTCTACGGGGTGAGAAAGCATTAAAAGGTAAGGTACATACGCTAGTTGGCATGCACTCACAAACATAAAGGTGGCTATGGGAGAATTCATGCCGCTAGGTGGGCTTCCCGCTCAACCATATCAAAGTTATACCTCCTAATAACTTTAACAAGGTGCCACAAGGAAAAATGTCATGAAGAAAAAGAAAGGTACTACAATCATGCAAGTTGCATTATGCAAGGTGGCAAAAGATGAAAAATGCAAAAAAAACGTAGAGTAAAAATGTAAAGTGTTAAGTGTAAAATGTTCACAAGAGTCTTGTTCAGTTCATGCAAGGTTAGTGACTTAGGGAACATTATGTCAAATGTCTCCAAAAGAGAACCAATCAAAGTATAGTATATTCATAACTTAGGGGATGTAGCGTGTCACATCAGGCCACTAAGAGGAATGTAGTATGCTGAGATAGATCAGAATTATGAAGGACATCACACCCAATGTCATCCACACAGTGACAAACACATCACATAAACAAAAATGCTACATTAGGAACCAAGAGTGCAAATGAATTAATAGTAATGTATTCCCCCCACTTTAAAGGAATTGTGACACATCATTCTTTGAGCAATTACTTTCAAGTAGTGAAGGAAAGAAAAAGGAAAAAGAAAACAAGACATGAGAGCTAGGAAATGCCTATGCCAAGTCATATGTTTTGAAGTTAGGCTACGTCATGTTAAGAAAAATGAAATTCAAAATAAAAGATTCACGAGGACATAATAACTTGGAGCCAAAGATAACCACGGACCCGAAATAACCCGGTCACCCAATAGCAGGGGACAAAATAACTTTGAAGTCATAATAACCCAAGCCAAAATAACACATGGTCAGAATAACCCATGGAAAAAATATCCCCATAAGAAATAGAGAAAGGAAAACAAAATTTATAAATTACATGTATGTTGCTAAAAAAACTTTATTATTCAAATTTTCAATTAAAGTGTCAAATTATGAGCGATGCCTCTTATATAATCTAAAATGTTATGGTTGTCATAACCATCAACCAATATTTTTAGTCTCTCTTTGAGTTCATAGTATTTTTTCCTCCTTGGTTTCCCAGTGTATCCAACCATATATTTCTCTATTCTATTCTCTTGGAGACTCTGTTCTTTTTTCATTGCTTTGATGAATTTCCAGACTGAGTTGTACAATGTTTGAATCAATTCACTAAATCCTCTATGCCATCCCTCAATAGTATTATTGGTTATGGGAAGATCATCTTGAGTAGTTGAATAGCAATTCCACATTGTGATTGGAAACTTAAGTGATCGTCTATTGCATCTTCTAGTTAGTTTTCTAGTCCATGTGTCTTCAAAATGATCAACTTATTCCCACGAAATTGCCTTTATTTTTATAATTATTTATCATTTTATAGGTTATTTAATCATATTAAAGGTGTTTTAAGGCTATTTTAGGAGTATATAATGGATATATGGTCTAAAAATGACCTAATAGCCTCTATGGTGCATCACAATCATATTTATAATTTATTTTATGTCATTTCTAGTTTACTAGCTTGATCTAAAATGACCTTGGGTTATTTTGTCCATGGGTTATTTTGATCACGGGTTATTCTGTCGATGGGTTATTATGACCATGGGTTATTTTGTCCTTGGGTTATTTTGGTCGGGTTATTCTATCCAGGGTTATTTTGGCTGGGTTATTATGTCATTACCAAAATAAAAGGGACTTTCACCCCCTAGAAAGAGCACACCAAACACATAAAGGGATCTAAGGATTTGGGTTCGATGTATGTTTTGTTTATACAATGTATTTATGAAAGAGCTCGAGGAACTATCATCCTTCTCCCAAAGCATATAGAACTGGAAGAATATCACAAAGAGAGCAAAAACAAAGGAAAATTAAAGTATGTTTTAGGTCAACATGGAAGAGACATTACAGAATCAACACTTTGCATTGTCCCCAAAAGGAAAACACAAACAAAAAGAAAGAAAATGAAAAGGCGAAAGAAAAGGGAAAAGATTTTGGGTCAACATGAAGGAGACATTTCAGTCTCGATGCCTTGTGTCATCCCCAAAAGGAAAACACAAAAACAAGAAACAAAAGGACAGGTTAGGTCAGCATGGAAGAGACATGAGGGTGTCTCTACACTTTAAGTCATCCCAAAAGGAAAACACGAAACAAAAGAAAAAGGACAAGGAACTTTTGGGTGAACATGGAAGAGACATGGGGCATCTATATGCTTTGCATCATCCCCAAAAGGAGTTCTAACAAAAAACAAAAGTGAAAAAGTGAAGATGCACAACATATAGAAGAATAGAGGGATGAATAGAAGAAGTTTACTAAGAGAGGGAACATCAAATGCATGATACGAGGGAACATGATACACACATGGAAGGAAAAAAAAAATGAAAAATAAAAAAGAGAAAAGCAAAAAGGCTAGTTAGGTGAAGGCAAGTTAACCATCTAACAAGTCATCCACCTCCCAATAATGTTAAGTATAATGTGAGGGAAATTGACTATCCAAAGGAATAATTGCAAGTGCCGAACTAGGAGTCATACCAGGTTCTTCACTTGGTGGAGAGGTTTTATCTTTTAAGCTCATTGTACATGAAGATAAAGATTTTAAATCATTATGCACTTCTTCATCTATTTTTTCTATTGTCTCATGATCATGATCATTATCAAGATTAATGACAATGAGAGGACGAAGTGTGATTTCTAAGGATGGATGTATCAAAAGTTGTGGTTGTTGAATGGGTTCATTTTGTTGTGATTGTTGCACTAGATTGTCTTGTGACAGGTTGGGTGAAGGAGGGTGGTCATCTATTGCTTCTGTCAATGGTGGAGGTTGATTTTTTCTATTTACATTCATGTGAGATTGATGAGCAAGGAGACGATGATGACGCCTTCATTCCCTAGCACCACGGTTTCATTTAATTTTATTTCAGAGTTGTTGGGGTGTAAGAGCAGATTGAGGCATTATTTTTTCATCATAGGCCGACATGCATCAAAAATTTGAATTAAGTTGGTTGTTTTCCTCCTCAAAAGTGAAAAATCCCTTTAAAGGGACTAAGTCGTCACCCTGGGCAACTTAATCCCACTAGGGTTTTTTGAGGTGGGTTTTATGGACTTTGAATGATTTGAATATTGTTTGTTAGGATTTGTATGATTTGTAAGTGGAATAGGCCTTACAATCCAAATAATGAGTCATAGGGCCTATAAATGTTATTTTTAAGGGTTGATTAATGCAAGGGTGTCTAAAATAGGACTAAATTAGATCACAAATTGTACTATCTCCAAAGGAGGACAATTTATGTGTCCACACCTAGAATTAGGCATTGATTTGTCATTCAACTAAATGAATTTTTAGAGACAACTTATAAATTCAAAATCATTTTAATTTATGGTGCTGGGTTTAGGTTTAGTGTTGAGTCCTACTTTCCAATTACTGAGTGTGCTGAGATACCAAAAATATAGCCATATTTGAAGTTGTCAATGCTTTCCTTGGTATATTTTAATTGGGAATTATTTGCTATAAAATACAATGTCCATGCATAATTGAAATAAGATTTTAGGAATTATGAAGGGTCACCCCACTAGGTCCTATAAAGCTTGAAGTGTAGTGGAAATGTGTTATAATCTCATTTCCTATTAGTTGGAAAAATCCATCTTTTAGTCTAAGCATAGGAAAGTTGCTATTCTTTAGGACTCATTGGATTTGTTGATTTGGGAAACCAATAGCTGCATCATCCAATAGACAAGGAAAAGAGAGGGGTTTCACCCAAAATGAAAATCTGAACAAATAAGGGATCTATGGATTTAGGGTTAGTATGTTCTTGCTACAATGTTTTTCAAGAACCTAGAATTGTCGTCATTTCCAAAATACACATAGAACTAGAAGAATGAAACAAAGAGAGTGAAAAAGAAGAAAAATCCTTTTTGGTCAACATGGAAGAGACATGAATTTCTCGATTCCTTACGTCATCCCCAAAAGGAAAACACAAGACAAATGAAAAAGGTAAAATGTGAAAAGTAAAATATTTATGACATAGAGAAGAATGAAGGTACACATAAAAGAATGTTACAAAGAGAGAATATCAAACAAAATTTCATATGGGATCACATTATGCACATGCAATCAAACAAAAGAAAAAAGAAATAATACAAAAGACTAGTAAGGCATATGCAAGTCAACCTATTATCAATTCATCCACATCCCAATAATGTTCCTTGTATACTGATGGTAGAAAACTAGCAAAAGGGACAATATCAAGTGTCAAACTAGGATTGGTACCAAGTTCAACACTCTTTGTAGGATATTTTTCATCTAAGCTCATGGAAAAGGAAAACAATGTATTCAATTCATTATGCACCTCTTCATCAATTTAACAACCTCGTCATTGTTATCTAAGTTAATCACAACAATAGGTCGAATGATAATTTCCATGGAAGAATTCAACTCTTGTTGTGGTTGTTGTATTGGATTTTTTTGTTTTGGGGTAAGAATAGGGTCATCATGCATTGCTTTAGTGAATTTTTAGTTTTATTTTCAAGTTGTGTTTCTGTAGGCACGGGTTGATCAACCATATGTTTGTTTTCTTCCCTAAGGGGAGGAATGGAAGGAATGACAAGAGGTTATTCAACCACTTTCTCTTAGACTTTGCAAACCTATTTTATTCTAGGAGGTGTGATGGGGTTATTTTCATTATCTCTTGGTCTTTTGTAGGATGTAGGTGAAGGTTTTGTCTTACGTAAGTTTTGGACATTTGGAATTTCTTTAGGTTCAAGCATGGTTTCATAAAGGATGGTAGGATTGGTGGTGGGTGGATACATGTTTCAGAGAGATAGTTTTGCTATCTTCTTTGCCTTAACTTTTGATAAGACAAGAAAAATAAGTCTTCTCATGGTTTTATAGGTTCCACAGGATCAGGCCAAGAGAAATATAAGAGTTTCCTTTGGAGGACAAAGGGTTAAATCCACTATGGTGGACAATAAAAACTTCATTGACAAAGGGAAACTTTAAGCATTTATGCACAATTGAAGGGACAACATTCATGGAGCGAAGCCATGGATGGCCTAGCTTCACATGAAATTGGTTCAACTACAAGATGATGGAGAATCAAACATCTAATGTCTTCAGTCCTATTTGTAAGGGAAGAATGATTGATCCCATCATACAAAACCATTATGTGTCTTGATCCATGCTTTTAGTTTATCGTATATGTCTTGATAGAGCTCATGCAAAAGTAAGAATTCTTCGGTGATCACATTCTCTCCTGGGGTAGGAGATCTATTACTATCCATTAATGGGCTTGTCATAGAATCATGATCAACAATGTAAAGGGATCCATCGAGGCACATGTTTAAGTATATAATTAGAGTTAAGAAATTTCCAAAGGAAGGGATTCTTATTTCGGTCCTTATAAGGAATGATGTCTATCACTCCTACTATGTCATCCATAGGATCATGTTGAATAGAATCATTGTTACCATCAATTGTATCAGCATTCATCACATCATTCTTTGTAGTTTCATTGGATTTGATAAATGAAATGTTATGTTTTGGCATGGGGTTGGTGGAAATTTTGAAGTTTTGGGTAGGAGGGGCAACAAAATTATTTCCCTGATCACTAACACCTCCAATGGAAAGATTACCAGAATCAATTAGGTCTTGCAAAAGATGTTTAATATGCTTGCAATGTTTGTGTCATGTACATTTTGTTAGTGATAGTAGAAATAAGGAATTTTATCCTAAAACTCAAAGGTAAGGCTTATTCACGATTGGGTGTTTTGATGGGAGGAAAGTTAATCCACATTTATACTAACTAAATTTTGATAATCATGTAGGGTGGTACACAAGTGCATGAAAGATGGGAATTGCATTATGTTTATATTATCTTGAGTCTTTCTTTGCAAATTGTCTATGAATGTCTTTTAAAGGTGAGTGTTTGGGACCTTGACACCAATTTGGGAATAAAGTGATTGATAGTGTGAGATAAAGTCAGTTATATTTTATTCTTCCTTTTGCTTGCATCTCATAAAATTAGCCATGGTCATCTTAGGAGTCATATGCACTTGGAAATGATTTAAAAATTCCTCAACAATTTCATTGAATGAATGAATTGAGTTGTTCGGTAAAGAAGAAAACCATTGCAAGGAAGTGTCTTTCAATGATCTAGGAAAGATCTTAGCCAACAATTTATCATCAAGGAAAAAGTCACTACATAAGACAATATAAGCATTAACATGGCTAAAAGGATCCCCATTCCCTCCATACTTCTCAAATCTAGTCACCTCTACACTTTGTGGCATCGGTGTTTGCAATATCTCCAAGGAAAATGAACTACTTCTGACATAATATGTAGCCGAATCTATTTTTGATCAGATGAAACAATTTGGAAGAGTTTATTAATGAGAGGGTCATTGCTTGTGTTATGAGATGGAATTGAAAATGGTGAATGGGTGTATGTGCTTGAGGGAAAAGAGAATGGAATTCTTATAGGTGGTAAAGTGGTAGGAGATATTATGTATGATGCAACAAAGGAACTAGGGATGCTAGTGAAAATACCTAAGCAAGGAATCACATTACTAGTTTGTTGCATTGTTGTTGTGAGTTGAGGATTGGTATAGGTTGGTATTGAGGAAATTATTGTGGGAGGAGGAATTTGATTTCTCCTTGGCTTGTGTCATTTCTTGTAGGTAAAGGAAAACTAGTGGTTGGAGTGGGGTTTTTTTCCAAAGATTTGAAGTATGTTTCACACAAGGTCAAGTCCATCTTCACTTTCAAGCATGCAGTGAATATTGTCTATAGTAGGGATGGTAGTGGTTGAAATATTTTCATTTTTCACTTGATATTATAAGTTTGCAAGGTCCTCATCAATTTGAATTATGTTTTCTTGTGGGACACTATCATTCCTTATTTCAACTTACAACACATTACTTGAAGGAAAGGAGTTATTGAGGGTGTGTACCATAGAAAAAAGAAAACTTGCTTGACATGAGAATAATTCATGATAAATTGAATTTAATCAGGCCTTGATTCAAGTGTTGTGATGCATTTTATGCGTCCACACTAGGTCTTGTGCCCTTTCAAATGCATATATTGATGTCTTGTAAAGGTGTTGTAAAGTGTTGTAAAGCACTTTCACACTTTTGTAGACTTAATGAACCCATTTTCCCCTAATTCAACATTATAAAATGTATTCAATTATATTTTCACATCAATCTAGAAGGCTTGTAAAATAAACTTAATGTTAAACTAGTGTTGTAATGTGTCTTACACATTCACATTGGTTCTTGTTCCTTCCTAGGCTATTTGGACCTCATTTTAGTGTTATAAAGTGTATTTATCACACTTTCACATTGAATTATGTGTCCCAAGCCCTAATTTACCTTTTACATCATCACCAATAGGCCCCTATTACCCCATAGTGTGCATCCTAGGAAATATTTGATGAAATAATAGACATAGACATCGTATAAACCTTATTTTCTTATATCCTAAGAACCCAATTGTCAAATGGGCCCCACTAGGACTAATTCACCACCTATGGTGAATGAGTCCCTACTAGGTGGGACTGACTTTCCCATGGTGGTGAATGAGTCCCATTTGGGTCAAATTTTATTTTTGAGCTAGAAAATTTGGAAATCAAGTTTAATATTCTTTCATGCCAGCCTTAGGGATCCAATTTATGGGCTCATAAGGTGAATTTCCTGTAAAATAAACTCTCTCAACCTTAATGTACATCTCTTAACTCATTCACACATCTCTTATCATTCATTTTTCATCTATGTTCTCCTTCAACTCAAGCAAGTTAGGGTTTCATCATTGCAAGTCATCAAGATAGTTTCCTATGACATTCAAGGGATGATTCTTGACGTGTTCTTTTAGAAATTCAAGATCAATTAGCATGGAAAGGTATTAACTCCATTATTTCATCCTTCATTACATTCTTTCTTCATTTTGGGTTAATTACCTACAAAGGGGTTTGACCAAGGCAAAATCCCCATGCCTTAACATCCAACATTTCTCTCTCTTCTTGTGTGTTTTCTAATTTAGGAATCTTGAAGGCTTGGAAGTTATTAAGAATCAAGTTCCAAAGTTTTTGAAGTCTTACCTTCATTGTCTAAGGTAAAATATCCATCAAAAGTCACATTCAAGTTTAGAAATCAGAGTTTCAAAAGTGAACAACTATGGAAAGTCAAAGTGCATACTAAGAGATCTTGTTTCCTCTTTTGGATCTTCAAAAATTCAAAAGTGGAATCATTCTCCATCAATGGAAAATGATTCCCATTTCTAGGTCTAAACAGGGTTTTTAGCATTTCTGGATACCCTTTTGTCCAAAATAGGTTTTGGGTTACTTTTATAGAAATAGGACTAATTCACCGAGAATGGCGAATGTGTCCCTCTAGGCCTAGTTTCCAAAATCAACAACATTTTAGAAGAAATTTCCAGTCTCCATAAAGTTTTCAAGTACACGCTTTCAGTCTCATCTATTTCCTTTTAGTTTTGTTCACATCTCTAAGTGTTTTTTCATTACACATTGTGTTTTCAAACAAGTTACATTCCTTAGGTTTTTCATATTTAATCAATCAATTTCATTGTCTAATTGCATTTAGATCATTTCATTTAGTCTTAACTCCATCATACATTCCCTTATTTGAGTGAACCACCTAGATTTTGGGTGTGGGATCTATCTCTTTCCATTAGGTGAAAGACCCTAATTGAGCAAAGAGACATAGCATTTCACACCCTTAAAATATATGGTTCATTTTGGTGAAGCTACATTTATAATACTTTCTTTTCTTATTAGGAGTTTGTCATCATCCTAGCAATAGCTTTCATGCATTAGATTTTGCATTATTTTGTATTCTAGGGTTTCAAATTTTTGCATTAGAGAAAGGGTGATTTAGCTTACATTTTTGCATATAATTTCCTTAATGTTTTTTGAAATTTTGCATCTCCATCTTAGATCTGCATCATACAACATCAAACATATACAAAATAATTCAAAATTTCTAAAAATTTTGCAGAAACCCAATATTGGGATTCATTCACCATACTGGGTGAATCAGTCCTTGTCCAACTTTTTTGACTAACTATTAGAACATCAGAAGCTTCATTTGTGTGCTTCCTAATCCTCCTAGTATCATATAGCATAAGTCCGGATATTTTCTAGAACATTTTTTTTATGCATATAGATCAAAAACATCAATTTGTTGTAGTCATTTTTGAAATCATTTTAATAACACACATCCTTAGATCTGAAAATGTTTACATTTCTAAAATTTTCATGACATTGATAAAAGTACTTTTTAACTTTTGCATATACAATATTTCTATTCATAAAACTTAGCATAAGTTTTATCAAATTTCTTTTTATTCTTGCACATGTACATGTTTGCATTCTTCAAATCTTGCATATATATTGTTCATATTGTTGAAACATTGCATGAAATGGTTACATGTTCTTTTCATTTTTATTCAAACAATGCTAGTACCTTACATATTTGGACATGCTAAGAAACATTTCCTATCCCCTCTCTATGAGAGTGGTTTTGTGAAAGAGACTAAAACCTTGGACATTTATAATGATCATATTTGTTCCTCTCCTAATATCTCTCCTATTGGTGATGAAGATATTTTGGTACAAGAACCAATTCATGATAGTTTTGAGAATTCTAGTTGTTTCTCTCCTCTTGCCTCTCTTAGTGGAGAATTCATTGATAAACAAGAAAATACAACCATAGGTAATCATTACAACCACATTTTCTTTTCTTTTAGTATCTCTCCTAGTTGTGAAGTAGATACTTTGATGTTAGACAACACAATCGATGAAGGTCATGAATATATTAGTTATCCCCTTTCACTTCATGAAACCCCTCTTAAGAAACAATATTCAACCATTGATCATTCCCCTACTTGTGTTAAATTCCTTTTAGAAGAACCAATCTATGCATGTCAAAAACATTTGGCTTGTCATTCTCCTAAAAAATCTCCTTCTAGAAAAATTATCATGAAGCAAGACAAGCATAAAGTAACATTTGAATCCCCTTCACCAACACATCATGCCAATAAAGAAAAAATTCTTGAGGTTATGATGAAACAAGTGGGATCTCCTTTAATAAGTGAGCTTCCTAAGTCACCTTCCATTAGTGAATCACACAAAAAAATTAGAGATGACTTGAAATCCATGATGCAATCTAATCATAATAATGTTTTGCAGTTGTTAAGTTGTAACTTAGTGACTCAAACATCTCAGGGACCACACAACACTCCTACACCATTACCCTTTCCTCAAAAAGTTCCTAGTGTTGAAGACCTTAAAAAGGCTCCTACTAGTATATTTGTATGGGTATGCATTCAACTCTCACCGAAAATCAAACTTCTTTTTCATGAAATGTTGCAATTAAAGGAGTAACATCCTCCTCTTGTCCCATGCAATCCACCCAATTAGAAATCACATTCCCTAAAAATGAATTACCCTCACTTGAGATTAAAAAAAAAATGATCCCTTGATGATAAAGGTGATCATTAATGAAACTTTAGTTAGGCACACTCTCATCGACAATGGAGTAGAAATTAATGTTTGTAGCATGGACTTCCTAAACAAACTTGGCATGGACAAAAAACTCATCCAACTTAATGATGTTCATATTCGTGGATTTGACAATGTTAATAGGCAACCTATCGAGATGATCATATTACCTACATGTAGTCTTTCCTACCTCTATCCATATCATGCAAGGACCCATTCCATACAATCTTCTCCTAGGGAGACCATGGATTCATGCTATGAAAGGAGTCCCATCTACCCTTCACCATGTAATTAAATTTGAATACAACAACAAGATATATACGATTGATGTAGATGAGCATAGCTATGCATTGACTGATCACAACACTTCCAACTCCCCTAATACTTTCATTCCTAGATCAAAAAATGAACCTATACAAGTTGGTCCTAACTCTTCACCTACAGCAAAAATCTTTCGTACTACTTAGGGGTCATTAGATTCTACACCTCCTTTCCATAACATTTCCAAAATCTCACCCTCATGGTCCAAAGATTCATATACAAATGATTAATTTTCAAACACAAGTTCTAGTAGTGATTGGAGTTTCGCACCTATCTTTAAGGAAGGGTGTGCAATATCCCACTCTCAACCCAAACAACCTTTTGTTCCATTCACTCAACTTAGTTCTACCAAATCACCCCATGGTGGTGATGGGAGCAATATAACTCCCATCTCTCATGAAGCAATGATACATAACATTAAAAAGAATTTGTGTTATTGTAAAGAAAGAACTCCTCACAAACACACACCTCATTCATCTAACTTGAAATATTTTTATGGTATCAGTTACAATCTTCCTCCTATACATGGATGCAATAAAAACATAACCAAAACCGACATATCATCTATGGGTATCTCCCTTCTCCCCACTTTCATCAAATACTTTTCACAACAATAACATTCAACCTCTCAAGGAGTGTGGTGCTCTTCCTTATGTTGAAACACCTAATTCCTCTACCTGATACTTACTTTCATTCTCTTTGTCTCACCTTTTCCTTGCACTAAGTGGGGGAAAGGGGTTTGATAACCTTATCCTTGTATGTCACTTGTCATTGTCTCTTTTGACTTGTTATTAACTTTACATGAACATATAAGAGAAATCTTGGGATGTGGACGGCATGTCTTAAGACTAACTCGCATGTGATATACTCCCTTTCCTCATGACGTTGCTTATCACAAACATATGAATTGGAATAGGGATTTTTGAATAAGCTCTCATACTCTTTTCTACTTTAAATCAATATCTCACAATAACGGTGTGTAGTAGGGTATGTGTAGGATCATGATGGGCCAAAAAGTGGCGATATGATGGGTATGTGTAGGTATGTGGTTGACAACTTCTTTTTTACCCAAATTGATGAAATGAAAAGTGTTTTTAAAGGAGATTCTCATATTTCAACCAATATAAATTATGCTTTAATTTTAATTTAATAAATAATTATTATCTATTTTCTATTTGAATTACGACTATAGTTCTAATTGATAGGCTAATTTAAAATCATCTATAGCTTTCAAACACTATCACAATTTTTGAATTTGAAACATGCGTCATATTCTATCCTTCACATACTGTAGGATTAAAAGAATAAAAAATAATTTCATGAAGTTTTGATCAAGTTAAGGTGTTTAGACATGCAACTTTTATGTTTTTTTAAATTTGTGATAAAAAATTCATAATTAATTATTCACTTGTAAAAATTACAAAAAAATATGCATCACATTAGGACATGGGTCCTCTGCTTATATCTAAAATATTATAAAAATATTATCATTTTATTGTGATTTAGGTGGTCAGGACAGACACCTATTTCTTATTTTTTCCTAAAAATTTTAAGTACTCTTGCATTTGAGAATTTCAAATTTTCACAAAATAGATTTTTAAAAAATAAACCTAGTAGTTCTGAGAAACTACATTCAATTTGATACAAATTCTATTCTTATATATTTTGAAATAATATAGATAAATTATTCAAATTTTATGTCAAGTTGCCTAACTCTGATTTTCCTAAATTTTCTTTGCCACTTAAGGTCATTTTTTCATGATGATCTGCACATGCCCAACTATTCCTTTAAATTGGGGCATCCATTTGGGATCATTTCATTTCATTCTTGGTTCTTAGTGTAGCCTTGTCCTTCATATGACACATTTTGTCACTATGTGGATGACATTGGGTATGATGTCATTCATAAAGCATGATCGTCTTGGCATATTACCACATTCCTCTTAGTGGCTGATGTGACTGCTGCATCCTCTAAAATTTATTAATATTATATTCTTTGCTTGGTCTCTCTTAGGACATTAGACACAATGTTCCCTAAGTGATAAACATGCATGAACTTAAACAAAGAGCTCCTTTGAACATCTTTTACATTTTGCATCTTTTCCACCTTGCATAAAGGAACTTGCATGCCTGCGGTACTATCCTTTTTGTTCATGAGTTTTAAGCATACAAAGCTTTGCTTGTCTTATGAAGCACGAACCAAAATTTTCCTTTGTGGCACCTTGTTAAAGTTATCGGGACATATAACTTTAATATGGTTGGCGGGAAGCCCATTAGGTGGCACAAATTTCCCCATAGCCACCTATGTGTTTGTGAGAAGGCATGCCAATAGCATATGTACTTCACCTTTTTTGGGTTTTCTCATATGATGTACCACCAAAGGGTTTGTCACCCAGTGAGCACATCTTTTCCACCCCATTTTTCTTTCCTTTAGCTCTTTCCATTGCATGATTGTGTATCATGATGATCTAACCCTGTGATCTCGATTCTCGTGGGATTGACTACCTTCTGATCTTTGTCATTCTTTTTCATCTCAGATTCATACAATTGACCCTCTCTTGAATGTCTACTTTAGCGTGAGTTTGAAGCAAGTTCATCCTCTCACTAAAGTGAGGCTAAATGTACTATAGAAAAAAGGAAACTTTCTTTTCATGAGAATAATTCATGATAAATTGAACTTGATGAGGCATTTTATACATCCACACTAGGTCTTGGGCCCTTTCTAATGCATTTATCAATGTCTTGTAATGGTATTGTAAAGTGTTGTAAAGGATTTCCACACTTTTCTAAACATCATGAACTCATTTTCCCCAATTCAATAATATAAAATATATATAATTCTATTTTCACATCAATCTAGAAGGCTTAAAATAAAATTAATGATAAACTAGTGTTGTAATGTGTCTTGCACATTCACATTGGTTCTTATACCTTCCTAGGCTATGTGGACCTCATTTTAGTGTTGTAAAGTGTATTTAATCACACTTTCACATTGAATTCTATGCCCCAAACCCTAATTGACCTTTACATCATCACTAATAGGCCCTTAATAACCCATATTGTGCATCCCAAGGAAATATTTGATGAAATAATTGACATAGACATCATACAAACCTTATTTTCTTATCTCTTAAGAACCCAACTGTCAAATGGGCCCTACTAGGAATAATTTGGCACCTATGGTGAATGAGTCCCTGCCAAGTGGTATAGATTAGCCCAATGTGATGAATGAGTCCAATTTGGATCAAATTTTAGTTTTGAGTGGGAAAAATTGGAAATCAAGTTAATATTCTTTCATGTTGGCCTTAGGGATCCAATTTATAGGCTAATAAGGAAAATTTCCTATAAAATCAAGTCTCTCAACCCTAATTTACATCTCTTATCATTCATTCATCATCTTTCATCTCCTTCAACTCAAGCAAGTTAGGTTTTCATCATTGCAAGTCATTAAGATAGTTTCCTAAGACATTCAAGGGAAGATTCTTCATTTTTTGTTGTATAAATTCAAGATCAATCTTAATGGAAAGGTATTAACACCATTATTGCATGCTTCATTACATTATTTCTTCATTTTGGCTTAATTACCTACAAAGGGGTTTGACCAAGGAAAAACCCCATGCCATAACATCCAACATTTCTCTTTCTCTTCTTGTGTGTTTGCATATTTAGGCATTTGAAGGCTTGGAAGTTATTAAGAATCAAGTTGAAAAGTTTTTAAAGTCTTCCCATCATTTTCTAAGGAAAAATATCCATCAAAATTCACTTTCAGGTTTGGAAATCAGAGTTTTGGAAGTAGACACATGTAGAAATCCAAACTGCAGACTAAGAGCTCATGTTTCCTCTTTTAGATTTTCAAAAATTCAAAAGTGGACTCATTCACCATGAATGGTGAATGAGTCCCATTTTTAAGCCTGAATAGGGTTTTCTGCATTTATAGATACCCTTTTGTTCAAAATGAATTTCAGGTCAGTTTTTATAAAACTAGGACTAATTCACCCAAAATGGCGAATGAGTCCTTGTAGGCTTAATTTTTAGCATCAACAACATTTTAGAAGCAATTTCCAATGTCCATCAAGTTTTCAGGTACACAATTTAAGTCTCATCCATTTCTATTTAGTTTTTTTTACATCTCTAAGTGTTTTTGCATTACACAAGTCATTTCCAAACAAGTTACATTCCTTAGTTTTTGCATACTTAACCAATCAATTTCATCATCTAGTTGCATTTAGATCATTTTATTTAGTCTTAACTTCATCATACATTCCCTTGTTTGAGTGGACCACCTATATTTTGGGTGTGGGATCTTAAGATTCCCTTATTTGAGTGGACCACCTAGATTTTGGGTGTGGGACCTATCTCTTTCCATTAGGTGAAATACCCTAATCGAGCAAAGAGACATAACATTTCACACCCTTAAAATATATGGTTTAGGGTGTTGTCCATACCTAGTGTACTAGTGTCAATACTAGGAGTTAAAGAGCTAGACAACCCAAGATACACAACGATTGCACTATTGTGGGATGACATGAGTCTCAAACTTTGTCTCACTATAGTATTAGCAATAGGAAACCAAATTATCATACAAGGGATACTAAATACAAGGTGAATGTAAATGCAATATAAGCTAAGAAAAATGAAATTCTTATAAAAAAAATGATGGAAACTAAAACAAAAAGGAAATAACTGTGGACATCAAAATATGCATATCGCTTAAACTATAACACACACCTTAGCATGGTTAGTTGTTAAAACAAAACAAACTTTCAACATCCCTATGAAATAATACATCAGGCTTCAAAATGCAATCAAATAACAAGATAACTAAACCGTATTAAAAAAAATATGAAAGATAACTAAAACATGGAGGATGTGGGACTAAATATCCACCAATGATAAGATGCCACTTGTCAACATGTGAGAGGTTGAGGAATGAGCACATTTTTGTCAATGTGCCAAAGAGGGGGAGATTTGAAATCTGAATTTGATGAAAAGATGAGTTAAATGCTAAGTTGATTTGTGTAAGAGACATGTAAGAGCTCTTACATTCTTTGTTGGAAGGACAAATCCCTTTTGGAGGGATTTTCAAACTTGGAGGAATATTCCCCAAAGATTGCAAGCTAAAAATAAATAAAGATTTTAATAAATCATTTAAATGCATTTTCATGTGCAAGTGGAAAAATCTAGAGAATTTTGGAGATTAGGATAAAATTAATCAAGGTTTAATTAATTTAATGAGGGATTAGGTGATTTGACCTCCTTGATTTAGATTTATGGATTAAAATAAATCAAACGGAGATGGAAAATGATTTTAGATTTAATTAAATAAATATTTGATTTATTTAGTCAAAGAGGATGATGTAAGAATAAATCAAATAAATATTAATTTATTTAATTTAATGGAATGACCTAAGGAGATTAATCAATTAAAATTGATTTATTTAATTGATCGGGAAAATATTATTTAATTAAATATGAGGAATGCATGATGCTAATTTCTCATGTCTACAACAACAAACAAAAACTCATATGTTGAACTTTTAAATGCTAAAAAGTATAGTACAAAATATGTAGAGGGACTGATTCACCCAAGGTGGTGAATAAGTCATAGTATGGATTTTATTTATTTTTTTAAATTAATTTAATTTTATGCTTTTTAATTTTTATGATTTGTATCTAAGATGCAAATGTAGATTTTGTTTCATTTTTAGTGAAATAAGATGCAAAATTCATGCTATATAAGCTTTCACTAATGCAAAATTTGAAACCCTAGTATGCAAATTAACTAATGAAAACCCTAATGCAATGTTAATGCAAGCAAGATCTAGGATGATGATCACTCCAAATTAGAATTATCATGTTCTAAATGCAGGGCAACCAAAATGAAAGGAAGAAAATGTTTTTTCTTCCTATCTTAGGTTTTAGGACCTAAGAGGGAAATTTTCACTAACTTTCACTCAAGAACAAAACCTTGAGGGTGAATGAGTCCCACCTAGATCTTTTGGTTCTGAACCTAGTTTCACACCTTTCTAAGCATTTTTTTAAATTTTTCCCAAAATTTAAGCCTAGTGGAACTTTTTACCCAAGGTGGCTACAATGAGTCCCATATCACTAAATTTGAATCATTCAAACTTGAAACACCGAATTCATGATTGGCTAATGATTGGTGCCTTCAAGATTATCCTTTAAAAACATACCATAAAATGAGGCTTGTGGATGCCAAATACCCAATTAAAGCATCAAGAATCCCAACTATTAATAACAGTCTAGAAAAGTGTTAGTGTAAAATTACCATTTATACTCATACTTTAAGCTCACTTAGATCAATATGAGGTTAGACAACTTCTTGTCTAACTGAATGTGCAATTATTGAGACCTCTAGAGGTTACCAAGATATTTGGTAAACCTTATGAGCTACCTCTTTGAGGTTGGAAACATTTCCATCTCACCTCAAATGTCACTCAACACTTGGCACACAAGGTTGATGACTTGGTCATGGAGGTAGGTCACTCAACACTTGGCACACAAGGTTGATGACTTAGTCATGGAGGTTGTTGGTTTGCACACTCCAAGTGTTCCACCTATAGGAAACTTGTCTACTCCTTTGTGACACCTTATGGAACACTTGTCAATACACCTCATAGGTGGATTGCCTCATCCTTGCCTATATAAGCAAGGTATTGTACACATTACAATTGGGTCAACTAATACATTTTATGCTTTGTTCACTTGTGCTTGTTTCTCATCTCCTTGATCCTCCTAAATTCTAATATGGTATCAGAGCATTAGGGGGAGATAGTAAAATCCTTTAGGTGAACAATTTCATTGTGTTTTTGATAGATTTCGTTTCTCTCTGTGTTAAAATTTACAGGGAATTCGAAATACCCCACTCCTGTGGCATATCTCTGCTCAAAAATTTGTGTCACCTCTACTCAGAGGCACAATTTTTGCAGACGAAATTACTACTGGTTTAAGCAGCATTATTGCAAAGGTTGTTAGCCATCTGTGTTAAAATTTGCAGGTGAGCATTTTCTGTGATCTGTAGGCAGCTCAATCTCTGCGTAGCCTTTGGCTTCTAATCTCAGTTGAGGTGCATGTGAATTCAAGGGAGGATGCATTGCAAAACATGTAAGGCCATATTCAGGCCGACGTGAGAATCTTCGTGGCTCTTGGCTCTATGGTCTCATTGCCCAATCTGCACACCCATGCCTCACGACTCGTGAAATTCACATTGAGCTTCAGTCAACCCAAAATCCACACAGGTCAGAGGTCCATAGCGTGGGAGATCTGGTGTGTGAACATTGCCATTGCTGTTGGGTGTAGGGTGCGAACAGACTGCCTATGCCATCATTTGGCATTTGGAACCTCTGTGCAGCGTATTTTGAAGGCAACCTTTTGAGTTTGGAGGCCTGCAAGGGTAGTCTTTGTGCAACCTGCCATTCATCCATTTGGAGGCACAAACTATTGTATTGGAGGCGGATTTTCTTGTGTGGGAGACGCGATAGCTGAAGGGGCGATTTTTCCAAGCGAATCAATCACGGTTTAGTATTTGAGGTGGAAATTTTGTTGACTTCTACATTGAAATCACCGTTTAAGCACCCTCATTCACAATCTATAGGCCTATAGGGCGACTTGCACATTTACACTCCCACTGCTCACATTTCACCTACCTGCGTTTGGACGTCTTTAGTGTGACTCCTATGTGAAAACTTTACATAGCTTAAGAGGTCATGATTTGGAGGATCAAATTTCTCGTGTGAGTGTGACTTTGATCCATAATTTTATGCCATGAACTTTGATTTGAGGCACTATTTGAGGGTGACCAACTCCAAAACCCCTTTACTCAGCCTAACCTCCACTTGGCATCCATAGCCCCCACTAATCTCCATAGGCATTTATTTTAGCATTAAAATTCATATTTTATGTTAAAACGGTGGTCAATGTCTGTATTAAGCAATTATTGGTGTGGTTATTTACCTAGCTCATTTAAAGCTTGTAAGGGAGGGGAGTTAGAATTTTTGTTGTCATAGTTAAAAATTTGTAAAAGAGTACTATTCTTTTGCAATGAATGTGACATTTGTAAAACACACTAACTAATAAAGTGCCAAAAGGGGGGTTATCTAATCTGGGGGGTTTATTAATCTGTTGATTTTCTATTGTCTTAGGGAATTAACCTACTTCTAATTATGGGATATGAAACTCATTTCTGTAATTAAGCTAAACAAGGGAAACTATAAGTCTTGGTGTGAAGGCATCCTAAAACATCTTAGGTATCACAATCTTCTACCCCATTTGTATGGACTTATCCTTGAACCTGCTAATCAATTTCAGAAGGATAATTGGGTCAATAAAAATGATCATATTGTTGGATTAATCAGCTTACATATACCACATGACACTTTGATTGTCATTATGGATATTGTGGGTCCACATGCTTTATGGATCAAACTTTGGGAGATGTATGGAGACTCAAATGTTTCTCCATTCCCACATGATCTTGCAATGATCACAAATGATATCCCACATCATGAAGAATGTCACGTTGACATAGTGGAAGTGTTCATTCCACCTCCTCTTGTTGCTTCATCAGATTTTAGAGTCGTTTCTTCAAGAACTTCCAGCACTTCTTTGCAACAAGATATTAGTCTTCCTAGCATTGCTGATTGGGACACAATCCTACTTGACATTTCTTGTCTATTTGTAGAGTCTCGTATTGCTGACTTGGAAGCACACATAGAGGACATCATTCTTCTATTTGATGACAGTTTCAATGAAGCTGCATTAGAATTGGTCTCTTTGGATATTCATGCTCTACATCTGTCTTCACATGGTTATGGATTTTCACCATCTTCATCTATTAGGCATGCACCTAATTTGATTATGACATCCTTCGGCATCGACATGGGAACACATGAGCACACTTCGAAGACATCATGGGCACCTTCATCATCATTCTTGGATGAGCTTCAACTCTATTCAAGATCATACATACATCTTCTCACATTGGAAGATATCCTGCATCTTTAGTTGGTTTCATTTCTTCCCAAAGGAAGGAACATTGTGACACGTTCTTGGATCTACATCTGCATTCTCTATCAACTATCCAACTTTAATGTAGTAGGACATGTATTATGGGGGGTCTTATAGACCTTCTATCATTTTCTCTCTTATGGAGGAAATCATATATTGTACTTAGTGAAAGAAGTAGTACTTCTTCATGTGTATAATTCTGATGCATCCTTTCTCTCTTTTGGGGGGTAGTTTTTTCCCACAGGGTTTTCTACTTTTCTCCATTTCATGAGAGATTACATTGTAAATGAGTACCTTATCAGGCCTTGTTGTCGGGACTCATATTTTTAGTGTTTAGCTTACTCCCTAAGTATCACTTAAGGGGGGTGTTAGTGTAAAATTACTATTTACACTATACTTAAGCTCACTTAGATCAATATGAGGTTAGACAACTTCTTGTCTAACTGAATGTGCAATTATTGAGACCTCTAGAGGTTACCAAGATATTTGGTAAACCTTATGAGCTACCTCTTTGAGGTTGGAAACATTTCCATCTCACCTCAAATGTCACTCAACACTTGGCACACAAGGTTGATGACTTGGTCATGGAGGTAGGTCACTCAACACTTGGCACACAAGGTTGATGACTTGGTCATGGAGGTAGGTCACTCAACACTTGGCACACAAGGTTGATGACTTAGTCATGGAGGTTGTTGGTTTGCACACTCCAAGTGTTCAACCTATAGGACACTTGTCTACTCCTTTGTGCCACCTTATGGAACACTTGTCAATACACCTCCTAGGTGGATTGCCTCATCCTTGCCTATATAAGCAAGGTATTGTACACATTACAATTGGGTCAACTAATACATTTTATGCTTTGTTCACTTGTGCTTGTTTCTCATCTCCTTGATCCTCCTAAATTCTAATAAAGTGTGAAAGTGTGTTACAACACTTCACAACACTTCAAGTAAGGTAAGATTAAGATTTGAAAAGAGCTTATTTAGGAGTAATTAATTAGTAAGAGCTTAGAAAATTGTGGAAGTGTGTAACAACACTTTAAAAAACATTAGCAAGTGAACCATCAATTTTGAGGGTGACTATGGACTTCTCTTTCACTCTTAGGATCTTTCACCTAAAAGGAGTGAGATAGAACCCTAAAATTGAGGTGGTTCACTCAAATTAAGGAATGTAAGATGGAATTATGACTAAATGGAAAGATCTAAATGCAACTAAGCTATGAAATTGATTGATTATGAATGCAAAAGTAATGAAATAAGCAATGTTTGAAAACATAGCGATGCTTGCAAAAAGCTTAGAAAGATGAATAAAAAACATAAATGAAACTAAATAGAAAGCTATAATTCAGAATGTGTGCACTTGTGAGATTGATGAAGACTGGAAATCACTCTGGAAATCTAGTAAATTTGTCTTTTATGTTGATTGGGGCTCATTCACCACCTTGGGCGAATCTGTCCCAAGATAGGGTTTTCTGCCTAGGAACTAGTTTTTGTTCACTGGGCATCTGAATCTACATCTAACTCTGAAAATAATGGGTCTTAGGTACCTATAAATGCCTTTTTGAAGGATCAATAATGTAGGGGTACTAAAAAGTAGGTCCAAATTAAGCATGAAATTGTCTCTTTTCTCAAGAGTGTCAAATTTATACACCACAACAAGGTACCATTTAAATCCATTAGTTCACAAGGGGACCAAGATCTAATGTGAATGTGCCAACTACATTACAACACTTAATCGAGGCAACATTAGGCTCAAATTCACAAGGAGGATGCAAAAAAGTGTGAAAATGTCCTCAAAGACATTTTTGACACTCACACATAACAAATTGAGTTCACAAAGCATTCAAGTGCTTACAAGAGTTTTCAAGAGCATTGAAGGGAAAAATTCTTGATCATTTTGTAAAAATTCAAGATCAATTATCATGTCAAGATTATCACATCAAGTATGTTATTGAGCTAGTGTTGTGATGTTGCATTCAAGATCCAAGGTCAAGCACTATTCTACACATATCTCAAGATTTAGATCTACATCCTTCATGGCCATTTCATTCTCTTTTTTTGATTTGTATTACAAGACATCATCTCACAGGTATCAATGATTACATATTTCATGTTTCATTCCTTCATTTCATTGTCTCATCATTTGGTTTAATTACCTACAAGGGGTTTGACCAAGGTAAACCCCTATTCCCCTAACAATCAACAAGTTTTTTTCCTCTTTACATGTGTGATTGCAAGTTTATAAATTGAAGAAAACTAGATTTGAAGCCTTGAAAAGCACCAAAATTACAAAGTTTCAAATGTCATTAAAATTTTCATGAAAAGTTGTCAAGACTCATGAAATTTTAGATCTAAGGAAAAATATCCATCTAATTTGCAAGAAATCAATGGAAAAGTGCTTATTTGGTCCATCTTCATAAGCTTGCAAAGTTTCAGTTCTAGATTCTACTCCTGAGACACTTCACAAAAAAATGGGATTGATCCTTCAGAAGTTGCAAATGAGTCCCACTACGGGTGGTTTTTAGGGTTTTTTGTAGATTTAGATACCCATTTGCTAGATTCCTATTTTCGCATAGAAATCTTGATCTGGAATTGATTATCCCAAATTGGCAAATAAGTCCCAATAGGCCTAAATTTTAGGTTATTCAACATTTCAGGCCTCCATTCAAGCTCCCTCAGATTTTTAGGCACTCCTCTATACTTTTCTAGTTTATTGTTTTGATTTATTTGCATTTATAGTTTATTTAGTGAGATATCATACATCATTGAGTTCAATCATTAGATCTTGCATTGCATTTTTCTTTCCAAGTCTTAACTTGGAGGTGAACCCCTCATTAATCTCCAATCAACCCCCAGGACAACCCTATTGCAAGATCTTTTTCTCCTTTCCATTGAGATCTCTATGGTTACCCTTTAATGAAGTAATTTGAAGGCGGGTATGCTTTATGTCCTAAGCCATATGATAGCACTCAACCCCATTTTTCAGTTGTTATAGGTTTGTTGAATTCCAACATTGTATTATCCAATCATCATTCTTTTCATACTTTCATTATTACATTTCAAGTTTTAATTACCAAAATGGAGTTTAACCAAGGAAAAACTTGATTCACCCAAGAAAAAAAAATTAAAAGTATATACAACAATTGAGGTAGGGTTGCACCATATATTTCTCATTATTATAAGAAATCATGTCTACACTATATCTCAATAACTACACAATATTTTTGGAAATGCTTATATGATTCTTTTTTTATTATTATACAGTAGACAAGCACCTACAAGTATCGCGTACCCATAGATGTGAGATAAATACTTTATTCTAACTAACTAGTAAAATGACATATACATCATATACACCCCAATACACTATTTATTATTATTTAATGCACTATATTACTATGTCTCTAGGTATAGTATATTCTATCTCTCCTATATAATTTTCACACTTGAAGCATAGAAGAGAAAGCATTAAAATACTCTAAAATAGTACAAATATGGCACCATTCTCATTCATCTAAGACACCATATATAATATTTTTTCATCGCATTCACCACTATAAAAATTCCTCTTATTTTTCTACCATACATTCCAAGAGATATGAGGATGAAAAGAATTCTTGTAGTTTTTCCTATCATTGCAAGTAAGGATATAATAAGCAACTCTCATATTCCTTGAAGAACCATACCTGCATGATAGTTTCCTTCCTAATTCTCAAATTGTATAATGAGGTGAATGCTAACATGTTACACCCCTTTCTCTCTCCTCAACTTTATCCAAATTTTCACCCTTTTGTGCTACTTGCTTTGTTGGCTTATGATAGGAAATAATCTTTTCTTTTTTATTTTCTACTACTTCCTCATCCTCTTCCTATTTTTTTCTTCCATGAATATTTCTTAAGGTTCTTGAACTTTTCTACCTTAATATTGTTTTGGTATTCATTACATATAATATATTGAAATGTAATTATTTTATTTCTATATCAAATCATATTAATGTTTTTTTTTCTACATTCATATTAATCAATGTTAAACAATGATATTTAAGAACAATACCTAACCCATCCATATTTAGACAGCAAAAAGGATAATGTAAATATTACTTATCAATAGAGAGAGTTGAGCTTCTTAAATTTTAAATATATTTACCCTTGATATGATGGTCTATATATTTTTATTTTTTAATTATAATTGTTGGATTAAATCCATACAACAGAAATTATACTCACTATTAGAATTTAAAGAAACAATAACCCTACCTTTTCACTGCTTCCATAAAATAAAATAAAAAAAACTTCCTTTGCTATAGCTAAAGTACATATACTTTATCCTCCGTTTTCTCTTCATCCCATTTCTCTTCACCCCTCACTTTATTTTCTTCTTACTCTTTCCTTTCTCTGTCTTTCTTAATTTTTTCTTCCTCATTTTGTGAACTATTAATTACTTTGTTGGCCAGTTATCAAAGGAAAAAAAAATAATTCATATAAAATAAATGTCAGTTTGCAATGGACGTAAACCATTTGATATTTTCATCATCTAAATGCAAATTAAACTATGCATTTCATAAAATGTTTTGACCATAAATTGTTTATAGTGGAGCTGCCAGCCACTCTAAAGTATTACCTGTTCCATTAAATATAAAACCTATTAATAATAAATTGACTTTTTCAGTCGACAACTGAGAGTTTTTGATTAAAAAGACGGAAACAATCCTGCATTTACGTACATAGTTTTCTCCTTAATCCCCTAGACAAATAAATTAAGTATTCTATCTTTGCATTTTCTAGACATCTTTTATAGTAAATGAAACTGCTTTTTAGAATATAACTCTCGAGACGTTTTATTTCACATTTTGTTAGGGAACGAAAAGGCTTAGTTCAGCATCAATTAAACCACTAATGTAGAAGCATTCCAGGTATTTAGCCATTTATTTGTGAAATCAAACATAGTTTGTCTTTCAATCATACGGATTAACAATGGACAGGTACAGAAGAACGGCAAAAACATAAATTTTCCATTTCCACATCATTTTAAATTATGCACGCTACTGAACATCTATTATAATGTGCGTCTAGCATCCGGCATAATTAAAGCTTATTTTTAACATATCATATAATTTTATTGTCCTCCAACCCTTACTAGCATATATCAGCACATAAACTAAACTTTCAATGTATTGGTTATGAAGTTACGACAGCTTTGAAATGAATTAGCGCCTCAAAACGGTCCTGTAGCATCACAGCATCTTTTCAGTTTATGATTTTGGTAACACGTGAATTCCACATTGATCTTCTCTACTTCCAATGGGCTTTTCAAAAGTTGATTATGGTAGGAGAGAGGGGACTATAGTGGAGCACCCTAACTTCTTGTTTGTCAAAATTTTACGTGGAAATTTCTAATCACTTCCAATTTTGTACAACAGTTTATTTGGAAACTCATGTGCTTCTATATTTCGTTTTAGGGCCACATCATCAAATATGATGCCACATCAGCATGCTTTTTATTGAGGTATCCAAAAAGACCCCAAAAAAAAGAGAGACCGATAGTGGTGCACTAAGTCATGTTTTATTGGTGTGCTGATGTGGCATCACATGAGTTGTCACTTTGCCTACTTTATGGATAAAAAGTGTTTTGCAATTGGATATTAAAGTGCTTCACTATGAGACCCACTGAGGACTACTTCTATCCCCACTATTAGACTCTGCTCCATTATAGGCCCCTCTCCCATATATACCTTTTGAAAAAAAATTCAACGATCTTTGATATATATCTACGCAGCTATTTGGTGCTCAAAGCTCAGACTAAACTTGATCTATCATTAATGTTTTACAATGTATTGTATTAATGCTCTATACTATTCTTAAAAGATTTTACTTTACAAAAAGATATATAAATCTCAAAACGGCAAGTTGGTACTCCTTGCCGTAGGAAATTCTAACGATTTTTTTTTTTCCAGGGAGTATGAACGCATTTTTGCAGCTGTCTTTTCAAGAAATTGTATATAACATGTCTTTATGATTTTACTATAGATTCTCAGTGCTTGAAAACCTCCAAGGATACTGAAGAATAAGATATTTCAACTAGATATTTTATGCGTTACAAGAGCAACGCAAGTAAATAAGATTCTTGGCTGATTTTGTAAATATTTTCTTATGCTTTACTTTTTTGGTTCATTGTCAAAAACCTGGTAACGAAATGATAGAATGGAAAACTTATTTGTTTATCGTTAACTTCTTTTGGGGCATTTAGACATTCAGCATCTTAAAAAAATTGAACAACATAGACTACCGACCAGTGGGCACATCGAGTTGAGATCCCACTTAACAGACTTCATGTATTATATTTTTGTATTCAAATGCACAATTCCTCGGGAAAAGAGAAGAATCATATTGATGCTATTTTGCTATTAAAGTGGTTTCTAATTATTACAGCTATTCGATGATTCTGACAAGTCTTAGATTCCATAGTTGGAATCCATAGATTCATAGAATATACACTTGAAGTGGAAACTTGTCATAATATATTTTAGATTTCATGTCAGCGATGAAGTGAATAAGGGCCTCACAAACATAAACAATACTGCCAACTGAAATAATTTGTTATTATGTGTATGTTGTATACTACCGACAACACGTGCATCCAACGGTACTTTCGAAAAGTAAAAATGGTATCTACCATCCCTCCCTTTTAGTATAATATTATCCCTTACATGTTGGAACTACCTGCTTATCACGACTTACCACTTTTGAAAACCAATATTGTTTGTTTCGAGATTTTATATCACTAATACCCACACTCCAGATTCCTTTCATTTGATAAAAAAATTAGTTTCACGTTTTTTAACGAATGCCGAACAATTGCGTTACTGCTGTATATTTTGAATACTATGCTAAATGCACATCACATATCTACCGGGCAATTTATTTACTATCAATGGCTATGTCTTTAAATAACCAAAAAATGCTGTCAATGTTTCCTGATTAATTTAATAATTATAGAAAACACAGTTGAGGACATAACTATGTTGAAGAGAAGATACTCTACATTGAAAGAGCAAGCGAAGAAGAAGATAGAAGAAAATATATCAAAGGTCATCAATGACTCAAATTAGGAATTAAGAGAACCCAAAAAACTATTTCTTGTCATGAAGTTTCTAGGATCGTAGTAGCATGAAATCTCAAAGAAGTGGGATTCCTGAGATAACAAAATAATAGTGTCAATTGAGTTACAAATCATTCACAATTTCTATCAAAAAGAAGTTATCTTCGTAGCTAAACTATTTATCTATTTAGCACTAGAGGTCTAGG
>VDFB02136041.1:0-26573 GCA_007258455.2 Sequoia sempervirens
TACCATTTTGTAAAGTTTCAGGTTGCGAAAAACTAGTTTTTCAAAATCTGTAACCCACATAATGTTTTAAAACCCTTTAGCAATAACAAATCAATTGGTTACAAACCCCCCACCTCAATTTCATTGGTTTGTCATCTCCCCCACCTACAATCTACCCCCTACTCTCCAACATTTCTCTTTCAACCTGCAGAATAAAAAACCCACAACACAAATTGTTTTCCAATAATAGTACTTTGAACAATTAGTAGGGAGAAGCTAATATCTTGACAAAACACACCTATGTATAGACATTATAACATAACACCCCATACCCCATCCCACTCTCTCAACAAAAGACACTAACGGAAAGACTTTATAGTCCGAACTGATAGACATTTGTACTATTTTTCAATATTCCATGTTGCAAAACTGTACGTGTTAAGAAGCAAGCAACCCACTGTGAGACAACCTTTTACATTTAAACAAGGAGATTCAAATAACTGAAAACCCACATTATGTTTTCCAAATTACAATTATTTTGTACATTTTTTTTCAATCATGCAAATTTTAAATGCAATTTTTACTCAAATTAGAATTCCTTATAAATTTTGAAGAGGCCTTTCAATACATTCACACTGTCTAAATTACAAAATATTTTCAAGACATTCATTCTATTTTGTAGAAATTCATGTTGGAAAACCCTAGGTGTTAAGAAACAATTAACCCATATAGTGTTGTAAAACACTCTACAACCCAATTGCTTAGCACCCCTCACCTCGATTTTGTTGGTTTTCTCCTCCAACTCCTCCACATGCACTCCAACCTTTAGCTTTCAATGTGCAGACATGAAATGCAAAGCGTTTTCCCCCTTCTTTCTCATACTCATAGTGTTTGTACTGTCAGGTATGTGTAGAATCATGATGGGCCAAAAAGTGGCAATATGATGGGTATGTGGCTGATGAATTTTTTTTAATCCAAAATTGATGGAAACAAAGGGGTTTTAAAGGAGATTCTCAACTTTCCACCAATATAAATTATGCTTTGAATTTAAATTTAATTAGTAATTATTATTCATTTTTCTATTCAAATTACTTAACTAAAGTCCCTAATTGATAGGCCAGTTGAAAATATCTATAGCTTTCAAGCGGTGTCACATTTTTTTGAATCAAACATGCCTCACATTCTATACTTCACATACTATAGGATTTAAAAAGAAAAATTTGAATTTTTGTGACCAAGTTAATTTGGTGAGACATACTATTTTATATTTTTAAAAGAATTGTAGGCAAAAAATTCATAATTAATTATTTACTTGGAAAAAATACAAAAATATGCATCACATGTGGGGACATGAGTTCTCTACTTATATATCTAAAATATTATAAAGAAATATTATCATTTTATTGTGGTTGTAATTGAAGATTAGGACAAACACCTACTTCTTATTTTTTCCTAAAATTTAGAGTACTACTACATTTGAAATTTCAAATTTTTCACCAAATACGTTTTTTAAAACAAACCTAGTAGTTTTAGAAACTAAATTTCAATTTGTTGATACAAATTCTATTCTTACATATTTTTGAAATAATATAGATAACTCATTCAAATTTTTACGTCAAGTTGCCTAACTCTAATTTTTCTAATTTTTCTAATTTTTTTGCCACTTAAGGGCCTATTTTTTCCATGATGATCCTGCACATACCTTTTCTAAATAAAATTCATACTCTTTTGTAAAATTCTAGGTTGCAAAACATTGGTTTTTTTAAATTTGCAACTCATGTAATGTTTTAAAACCATTTACAAGTAACAACCCAATTGGTTACTCACCCCTCACCTCAATATGTTATATTTTGTGATTTACTTGAGAACCTTTTGTGAATTAGATAGTAAGAATGTAATGAGATTGAAAACACTAAGATTTAAGAAATCTACAACCCACATAGTGTTGTAAAACCCTCTAGACGTAACATCCCAATTTGCAAGTCAGGAAAACCAAGCTGGCACATCTATGTACATATAGTCAGTTAGAAACCCCTCACCTCAAATCAGTTGATCATCTCCCCCACTTGCAATGCCCCCTTGCTCTCCAACATTTCACTTTCAACCTGCAGAATGAGAAAACCTAGAACACAAAATGTTTTCCAAGAACAATACTTGTTACAATTTAAAATGCATGTCTTAATCACATCAACACCCTTCTCGCCCATGGGTAACGGATAGCTTCTTGCACAAGGAATTTTTTTCTTTTGGTGTAATTCAATGCAACAAGATACCTCCTCACTTTCCTCACTATGATGTTTCCTATCCTCTACCAATTTCATCACTTTTATCATCCATCTTGGAAGGCCCTACACTATTTCATCTCATCATGTTATGTATGTTTCTATGCATGTTGTTATGTATGCTTTTATTCATTTTTGTATGTATATAGGTGCATTTTTCAGGAGATTAGTTGCATTCGTAAAGGGTTTAACAACATTGTGTTGGTTGGAGGTTTCATAAATCATGCATTCACCTCCCACGGTGTTTTCCAACCTACAATCATTCAGAGTTTTAATGGTTGTTGGAAAATAGTGGGTGTTTATAAAATGGTGCCTTTCATTGCATTCCTACTGGCTAATTAACAAAATCTTTTCAAGACATTCCTACTCATGCTCTCCACCATGTAACTTTGAAAGTATAGAATGAAATAAATGGTAGATCATATTTTGTTTTCCAACCTAAAAATTATATTTTGCATTTATTTTTAAATCATATGAGGAAATTGAATTACAATTTTTTTGTGTAAGAGTTTCTATAAATTATGAAGGTGAATGAAATTTAGTACATTCTTACTATTTACAAACTTTAAGGTTTTCATTAGAAGCATGTTGTCTATATATAATTTCGTGTTAGAAAATAGTATGTGTTATGGAACCTACAACCCAAATATTGTTCTTAGCTTTAAGAGTGTCTTTCTAATTAGAGAATGTAGATGCTTTGTTTTTAATAATTTGTTTACAAAATTTTTCTATGTTTTCACATAGGACTCTCATGTCTCCATCCAACTAATTCTCTTTTCTGCACTAACATCCTATTTTTCCTTCTTTTCATGTTATGTATGTTTCTATGTATGTTTTTGTGTATGCTTTTATGCATTTTTGCATGTACATAGGTGTGTTTTGTCGGTAGATTAGCTATTTTTTTTGGTCAATCAAGGTGATCACCAAGGCTTTCATTGAATTGTTAACCTTTATTCTTGCAAAAATCTATATTTTTTCAATCATTTGTACAAGTAATGGTTCAGTTTACAATATCATTGAACAATGGTTACAATACCAATATGTCATTTAGATGTTCATTGAGAGACACAAGATAAAAATAGAATTTTGATAGTGGTACGTGGTATCCTTCTTGTGTGTCTTCTATGCCCTTATTGATTATTGCAAGTTATGGCCTCTTTCATATGCTAGGAGAGATAAGTTTTTTATATATATGAATGAATGTTCAGTGCTTCACAGTTCCCGTATAATGGTAAAATGGTAGATAGAATTGTTGATATATAAATTACTAGTGTTAGTGATAGGTTAAGTTGGAAATTAAATTCCCATTGTAAAGTTTAATATGTTTGTTTATTTTCTATACAAGTCATAATTTTTCACTCACCATAATATATAATCCTATATTGGTGAAATTTTGAAATAAAAAGAATTCTTTGTAGCACCAAATGTCTTTAATTTTCCAATTATATCACTAACACTTGTCTTCCTTCCAAGTGGTTGATAAATTTAAAGAAACAAAATTGAATAAAACAAGGGTGGGTGGATTGAAAATGATGCTTTAGGAGATGTGAAGCTTCTACACTAAATACGGGTGATTCTAGCTATCATAGCTTGAATTGCAAGTGTATTGGTCAGTTAAATTTCCAAAAATTATTTTTAACTAAGAAGTTATGGTTTATTTATAGATGAGATGCTTATTGTGGTGAATGCAAAGAATTTCTAGTTTAATTTTTTTTAAAAATGTTACATTATTATGTTCCTATTATATCCTAAAATTTTACATGAAGTATGTTTCCTCCTTGAAGTGTGAATGTTAAATGGGAAATGCTCAAAATAGTAGTGAATGATGATATTGCATCCTTTTAATTATCCCTTTACACAAAAACACATAAAGACAAAACTCCATTCCACCCACACTCCCCAGCAAGCTGTAGAATGAAAATGTGGAAAATGGTGATGTTTAGTTGTGTTTTGTCTATTGATTTTTGATTTCTCATTGGACATGTGGTCCTTTTCCAATGACGGGACAAGTGACAACACACGCCTAACCATTTGTCAAGTGTTTTTGTTGGTACATTTTGTCCAGCGTGTGGGATGGGGGATGGGGTTATGATATAATGTTACATGTATAGGTTCATTTTGTCTACACCTTAGCTTCTCCCCTAATAGTACCATCCGGTCAATTTTTTCATTGCTTGGAATGATGTTAATGTTCTTTTCCTTGCACAAGAAGCTATCCTTTTAGCATCAACAAGAAGGGGATTTGACATGATTAAGACATGCATTTTAATATGTAAAAAGTATTGTTATTGGAAAATGATCTGTGTTGTGGTTTGTCTCATTCTATAGGTTAAAAGTGAAAGGTTGGAGAGCAGGTGGGGGAGATGAAAAACCAATGGAATTGATGTCATGGGTTTGTAACCAATTGGGTTGTCACTTGTAAAGGTTTTTAAAACATTGTTTGGGTTGTAGATTTTGAAAAGCTAGTGTTTTATAACCTAGAATTTTACACAACAGTATGAATGTCTTGAAAATATTTTGTTATTTAGACTATAGGAATGGAATGAAAGGCACCACTTTTTAAAACCCCAATTTTTTCCAACAACCATTAACAATCTATATGATTGCAAGTTGGAATTTAACATAGTGGGATATGAGTGCATGATTTATGAAACCTTCAACCACACAATGTTGTAAGACCCTCTATGGATGCAAATAATCTACCAAAAAATGCACCTATAAACATACAAAAACGCATAAAAAAATACATAGAAAGATACATAACATGATAAGATAGCATAGTGCAAGGCCTGCCAAGATAGATGATAAAAGTGATGAAATCGATAGACGAGAGGAAACAACATGACAAGGAAAGCTAGGAAGTGTCAACTCCAGTGGTGTGTTTTGTTGAAGAGTAGTTACGTCCATAGAGGGGATGACGTAGTGCAAGGCTTGTCAAGATGGATGATAAAAGTGACAAAACTAGTGCTTTGCATTATGCAAGTTTTAAAACATTATGTGGGTTGAAAATTTTGTAAAACCAGTGCTTTACAACTTGGAATTTTATAAAATAGTATGAATTTCTTCAAAATATTTTGTTAATTAGACAGTAGGAATGTAATGAAAGGCATTGTTTTATAACCACCCAGTCTTTTCCAATAAACATTAATAGTTTGTATGATTGCAGGTTGGAAAAACATAGTGGGAGGTGAGTGCATGATTTATGAAACCTCCAACCCACACAATGTTGTAAAACCCTCTACACACTGAAGCCAAATGAAATCCCTCATTTTTCTCATTGCTTCGAATTACACTAACATTTTTTTCCCTACGTGAGAAGCTATCCGTACACTACACGGGGGAAGGCTGATGTGACTAATATATGCATTTTAAATTGTAACAAGTATTGTTATTGGAAAACACTCTATGTTGTGAGTTCTTTCATTCTACATGTTGAAAGTTGAAGGTTTGAGAGCATGGCATGGAGTTTTAGGTCAAGGATATATAAGGCTATCCAAATTCACCTGAGGGGTGAGTAACCAATTAGGTTTTTACTTGTAAGGGTTTGAAAATAGTATTTGGGTTGCAAGTTTCATAACACCTAGTGTTTTTGAACCTTCAATTACATATATATAGTATGAATGTAATGAAAATGTTTTATTTACTTACATAGTAAGAACTCAATTGGTTGGTCACACCTCAATTGATTTTGGATACTTTTATGTATCCCCCATCGACAATTATATTGACAGTATGATTGTATTCAAAATTTTATTTTATTTAAACGAAAAAAATGTGATCAAAGGCACCTTCAAAATTTATCACAAGTGTTAGGTAGACTAAAAATTGTGTTTGAAATTCCTCTTACTATTAAAAAAAATATATGCTTGCTTACAACAGATGGTGCAAAAATATTTGGAACTTTAACTTTCTATAACACTTGCAACTTTTTTACATATACAGCCAACCATAGATGCATCGTTTGGCTGTGTGTTTATTATGTGCATTCTATTTATGTTAATATGAAATATACCAGTAGGCAATGTTGGCAATGCCACTTGAAGTCTTATTGTTTATGGTAGCTTGCTTCTAAATGAAAGAAAAAGTTTGACATTTAAATTGTTTGAGCTTGAAATTTTTTAATATAGTCATCATTGGTATTCAATAGAGTATAGAAATAAATGTTTTGTATGTATATATGTGGGAAACTATTTTTCTCATTATGGATACTTTCAAATGAATAATGGTATTAAATGCTATTTGTAATAGTAAAAACAACATTTCACTATCTTCATCTGACTGCAACAAAAAAAATACTCACATTATTTATAGTATTGGAAAACACACTATCCCTTGTCAGTTATTTGCTTGTGAAAAGTTTTTGTTTCCTACACACCAAGAATGTAAGGAAGTCCACCTTAAAATTTTGTTTCTTATGATTGAAAAAATGTATGCTTGCTTATAGCAATTGGTGCAATAAATTTTGGAACTTTAACTATATCGTAACACTTGCAACTTTTTTACATATTATATCCAACCACGGATGCACACTTTAAAAGGGAAGGTGGAAGAAAGAGGGAGAAAGGGTAATTTTGAAATCTTCTTTTTAATGTGTATTTTGATACTTTGAATGAATTAGTTGCATGTATTTGAATTTTATGTTAAATTTACATTCCTACCATTATAAGGAAAGGATGGACAAAGAAGTGGTGGGTGTGAGCAAGTTAGTGTCCATTTGGGACACTAAAATGTGCCTCGATAGGGTAGCAAAGAAGAAAGAGTTCCTAGGGAGGAAATTTTCCTTTTCTTCTTTGTTGCCCTGTCAAGGCACATTTTCTTGTCCCAAATGGGTAGAGAATTTGAGAAATAGGAAACTCATTATTTTGATACATTGATGTAATAGGATGATGGGATTCCAATTTCTTAATTTCTAGCAAGGAAGCGGAAAAATCAAGCCTTTACCTTATTGGTGACATTTCAAGGATAGATTTTTCAATATCTTGAATACTTTTATGTGTCGATGCAGTCACCTTTTGCTCAAACTTTAGAGTTACTTTGTGATTTAATTTAGAAAATTTCATTTATGTTACGAGTATGCTAATTTTGACAGTATATTGGGGAAAATCACTATCCTTAGTTCCTTTAGAGGAAGAAAGTGGAAGAAAGGGTAATTTTCAAATTTTCTTTTGAACGTGTATTTTTTATATTTTGAATGAATTGGTTGCATGCATTTGAATTTGATGTGACATTAACATTCTTGAAATTATAGACAAGGATGAACAAGGAAGTGGTGGGTGTGAGCAGGCTAGCCAATAAGGCCAAGGCTCGATTTTATCGATTCTTGACACTGGCCTGCTAAATTTCTCAATTTCCTTCAATTTCTAGAAAAGAAGTGATAAAATTGGGCCTTGACCTTATTGGAAATGTTTCTTAGTCCATCTATTTTTTCCTTTTCCTTCTCATCTATTTCCAATTGTATTTCTTCCGCATAGGTACATATAAATGATTTCATTTTGTATATATATAATTGTGCTACAAAATTTTTCTGCATTTTTAGATAAAAATTTCATCTCTTCCCCCAACTAATTCTCTTTCTTTGTGTTTAGATCTGATGTTTCCTTTTCCTTATACCATACGTTAATTTTTGAACGTAGTCATTTATATTGATGGGTTTTTTATAAGCTGAAGGTGTTGAAAGTGCAATGGTCAAAGTAGAGGCTTCCCTAAACCCTCTTGTTACATGTACAACATTGAGGATCCTTTCAAGTGGAATCACCCCACCATCAATTCCAAGGACCCAAAGAAGCCTATAAAATTTTATCTGATGGTCTCCTCAATTGCACATAAAAGGCAGTGTAGGAGAGGATGAGAGAGGCTAAGAATAGTCATTTTTCATTTGTTCTTTGATCATGTAATTATTGAACAATTATGGTGTGGATTGTCATGGCATTCCATCACCATGAGACCACATTTCTTTGAGGCATTTTATCAAACAAGAAGCATAGACAAGGCGTTAGACTACTTGATAAAATGCCTCCAATAATGATCTCATGTGATAATCACCATGACAATGCAACTTGCTACAATATGATTGTCATGGAATTCCATCCTGCACGAGACCACATTTCTTTGAAACATTTTATCAAAGCGATTCACTATGCTACCATATTTTTTCCTTATATGAAGTGAGTGCAATTGGGTAACCAATTTGTAGCCAATTTTTTTTAAAAAATTTGAGAAGCTCATATCTGAAATGCGCGTTATAGCATTGGGTGCATTATAACACACTAAAGTATTATGGCTTGGTGTGATGAGCCTAAGGCTCGGCCACAATGGGAATATACATACGAGTCGCGTTATGAGCTATTAAAAGAAAAAAATAAAAGAAATTGAAATCATTCTCATTTGTGACTATGTTTTATTCTGTCTGTAGCCAAAACCCCTCATTTTCACGCTCACATTCTGGGAGGAGCCATTTTGCAAGATTCTTCATCAAATTGTTGTTTCATCACCAAGATGCCGCCACGTCAGCGTGGAGGTATGAGAGGTAAGGATTGTTTATTTTTTGTTGTGAATTTGTTAGTTTTATGTTGTTTTTGATATTTATTTTTTGAATTTGTAGGAGATGTTAATGAACCTGCAAACCCTCCTCAAAATCCTCAAAAAGAACAACAACAACAAGAGGAACAAAATCCTCAAAAAACACAACAACAACAACAACAACAAAATCCTCAAGTTGAACAACCACAACAACAATCTCCTCACCAATCCCTCAGCATCCTCGACACTCGACCAAAGGCTTAATGAGTGGAAATTGAAAACAATAAAAACAAATTGAAACTTAATGTCATTTTTACTATTACAAATGGAAAATTCCTCAAAGAAATGTTAAAACATGTAAATTCAATCAGCAAACAATTAGCTAGTTTAGGAAAGATAGGAATGGGGGGCTAGGGCTTGTGCAAGATAAGAATTATCATATAAGATGTAAAGGTTCTAAAGAATTACAAAAATGTGATTAGTGATCATTATTCAGCGGCCCAAGCATAAATGGAAATCTTACCCTCAATGCAGAAGGGTTTCCTATCCATTGGTGCCACCACCAACAAATTAGGAACTTTTTTTGGGATAGGTGTTTGTTGTTGTGATTACCCACCATGCAACAATTGTGAAGCTGTGCAATATTTCCTTAGGAAACTATACTATGAGTTCATCTTGAACAAAATCTTGAATTATTTTGATATGAGGGACTTCTAGGGGAGAGGTGGGGGGTAGGCTCAAGATAGACCCAGTATGCAATGGGATCCTACATGGCAAGGGAGACGACCTCTTGCTAGGTCGCCTCATGAGAACATCGTTATCCCTTCCATCACGAGGGAGAGTGACGAGGTAAGGACTTTGCAAGCCATCATCTCTTTGACCTAGAGTCTCATCCAACATTCCAGCCCTATTGTAAAGGTCTATCTAGGGGAGTCTTCAAGTGGTGGGCTTCGATCCCATTTGTGTCAGTCTTGCAGGGTGACATGTGCATATGACCCCACCAACACTTATGAGACTACTAGGTAGGATATGTCTGCAACTATGGAGATAGTGAGGGTAGTTGACATTTTGAATGAGGCCTATGGCATTGATACTCAGGTAAATATTAGCATGTTCATTGAGTTTAATTTATTAAATTTCAATTTTGAAATGCAAGATTAACTAATTTAGTTTTATGATTTTAATAAAATTGTAGGGTCATAGTGTTGATACTGGATACACCGTCCCTACACCTGCTTATTTCTCCACTGCATCTACCGTTGAGGTATGTAACTAGTAAACAATTCTAAATTTATTACATGTTAATAGCATTTTTTTATGAATGGTATTTTAATATGTGATTTTGGATGTTGAATAGGCTAATATTGGAGGTTTCAAGGGAACACCTAGTGCTAGTGGATTTAGACAAACCTACACACAGGTAATAGCATAAATATTTTAACAGATGAATTATACTTAATATATTTGTGTAGTTTATATTTGTATAATTGATTGTGTTGCATTGCACATCTCAGAGCTCAAAGCATTACTTCACATTCCATAACTAATAACTAGATATTGATAGATGACAAAATTTCTACAATATAGTTGTTTAGAATGTCAACATAAGCAATGATGCAATTACTTCACATAGCATAAGTAATACGTAGGAGTAGCTTCCAATTTCATTTGCTTGTCATGGCATTCCATGAGACCACTTTTCTTAGAATATCTTTTCAAATAGTTCATTACCTTGTCTATGCTATGGATGATTGGAAGGAATATATGAAGAATAATGGTAAGCAATAGCATAGAAAGGTAGTGAGTTGTTTAGAAAAATGCCTCAAATAAATTTGGTCTCATGAGGTGAGTGTCCATCACCATGAGACCAAATTATTGAGCAACCTCAAGCAACTTCCTACTCTATCACTACCACAACCCTCCCATACATGTCTACCAAGCACATTTTTTATCAAGCGGTTTCATTTCCTTTAACTTTGCCTATGGCAAATTTAAAAAGGTGATTTCCAACAAACTATGGATGCTTAGAAAAAATATATCAAAGCATAATGATGAAAACAATATAGAAAGGTGAGTAGTTTGAAAAAATGCCTTGGTAATGGTCTCATGGTGATGGAATGCCATTCCATCACCATGAGATCCCACATTCTTCGGAGACTCTTCAAACATCACCACCTTTCTATGATACCACATTTTCCATACATGTGTACCAAAGCATTTTATCAAACTACTCACTTCCTTGCTGCTATGGCTAAAAGCCTAAAATAGGTGCTTTCCAACAAACTATGGATGCTTGGAAAAAATTCTATCAAAGGATAATGGTAAGCAATATCATAGTCAAAAGGAAGTTATTGTAGTATGAAAAATACCTTGAAGGAAATGGTCTCATGGTGATGGAATGCCATTTCCATCACCCGCGAGACCACATTTATCTAAGGCATTTTTTCAAACAACTCACTACTTGGAGAATAGAAACCAACCCATTAGCCAAAATTGCCCTCCAAATTCTTTTCAAGGTCCTCATCCTCAATTTACCAATCCATGGAACCTTCCACCTTTTATTCCACTTGTTCATGTCCCCACCTCTCCCTCTTCATGTCATGATCACCCTCCATCTCATAGCCAAGGCCACACTATACCATCCACCCCATCCCAGCATATTACCATAGAGAAGGCAATGAAATGTTTGGAAAAATGCCTCAAAGAAATGTGGTCTTATGGTGATGGAATTCCATGACACCATTTGTTTGTAATGACATTCCATCACCACAAGACCTCATTTCTTTGAGGAATTTTTTCAAACAGTTCACTTCCTTCTCTATGCCACTATAGTTATCGTACATGTTTACAAAAACATTTGATCAAAAAATTCACCAGCTTGCTGTTATGGGTAAAAGCCTAAAAAAATGTGCTTTTGAACAAGATATGGATACAGGAAAAATAAGTAAGCATGATATTAAAAATATATAGTTTACTAAGGACTCAAAATTTTGTTCATTATCTGTAAAGTATAAAGTCATGCGTGGATCCACTATTATAGTTTTGTGATTGAATAATTTTGTTGCTTTATTTTCAGATGTGTTGCAAGTGGATACACCTACGAATATTGAGGGCAATGGAAGATGGATGTTTCATATGCTATAAGACTCCTTGATAGCTCCTAATAAGAGGTATGAGGCAAATTATAAATTTCAATTTACATTTTGTTGTTATAGATGTTAGTTAGTGAAAATCAAACCATTATTGATTTGTAGTTTAATTTCTATTTGGATGGTTTATCACGAGGGCTTGAGAACACCTCGGCATGGAGCATTTAAATGTTACCTGCGTGGAGAGTGATCATGGATGGTAAGTGATTATTTTTATTAAATACATCATTTTATAATGTAATTTATATATATTAATGTCTTTGCTTCTTATTGTAACAGTTAAAACTTCACCAAGAACTTAATAGTAGTAGGAGGAGTAGTAGGAGAACTCCTCGAGTGCAACACAAATGAGTGATAGACCTATCACCATCTGATCAACAAGCAAAGGGAAAGATTTTATTTCAAGAGCTTGGGAGGCTGATGACTTTTTGATTCCTAGAGCCCTTTGTTTGTATGCCTATATGGCATTTTTTGTACATATTTTGTATTGGATATATTTGACATTGTATGCCTATATGGCATTCTCGTAAGCCTATATGACTATTTTGTACCTATATTTTATACTTATATCAACATATATTGATGTATGCCTACATGGATATTTAGTTAATAAAAATATTTTTTTATTGATGATGTCCATATTTGCATTATAAATTCATCATTCAATAGATATGAGTTATGTGTATTCAAGTGTATACTTTACAACTTATGTGTATACTTTGTGACTTATGTGTATTCCAATGTATACTTTATGACTTATGTGTTTTCATGCGTATACCTTGTATTCCTGCATATACTTTGTATTAATTTGTGTATACTATGTATTTGTGTGTATACTTCAAGGCTTACATGTTTTTGAGTACTTTTGCTTCCCTTATTCACATGTACATGCTTGAATTATTCATGTGTATACTTATTAATTGGTTATCCCTAACATTGATCATTACTGTCCTTCATGGTTTTTCTTGAATATTAATTGATTGATGCTAAACAACTTTATTAGTCAATGGTAAACAACTTCAATATTTCTAGGAATACTAGTAGAGTTACAAATTCCAAAATTGCACAAATTGAAAAGAAAAAATTAACTATAAATAAATGCACTGATTATTAACTTGATAATTGATTAAGAATGAGTATAAAATATATCAAGAGATGAGCCTTCTAGAATGACAACTGCTAACTAGAAAATATGCAAAGCATTCCCAATACTTTGAAAGTAATAATCCACCCAAAATTGCAATGGGAGAGAAGGCTTATTTAAGATCCTTGAGCAATTTTTTTCCTAATGCTCCCTTGTTCTTACATATCTCAATTCAATTTAATCGAAAGAGTTCCATGAAATGCTTTATCTAGAAGCAAAAAACATGTTTTTAATTGGTATTCCATAAAATGTTTCATAAAACTATTCCAATATGTTTAATCTTTTCATTGGAGCAAATCAATTAAGTAAAGGATACATAGTCTTCACAACACTTGCAAAACATAATATTCATAGTAGATGAAGTATTTAACTTCTTGACACATTATCATACAAATATTTATCTTGAATAGTCTTTAAATATTTTCACAACATAATCCTTATACTGTAGAATGAACTGTTATGTTCTTGATCCATCACCATATAAACACATTGAAAGATTTATATGTCAACTTTTTGCAATATTATTTCTTGTATAGGAAATGGACTCAAGAGAGAGCAAGTTATAATTTATAATACAAATAATAAATGGACTCAATGGTGGAAACTTTATTAATCACACCAAATAAGAAATGTAGATGAGAGCATCACTTGTTTCTCTTAGACTCCAGTTTTCAAGCATAGCAAATAATTTCAAATGAAAATGGAAAAATGCTTCACAACCAAAGTTGTTAAATGAGGAAAAATAAGATGTTTCCAAGTACCACTATTGTACGCATTTGCAATTGGTTGTATATTTTTGCAAGGGAAAGGTGGATAATTGAAAAAAAATGTGTGCTTGCTAGACTTGAAGATGATCATATGCTTTTTGTGTGGAAATCTTAGACTTCTCAACTGTCGTGTGTATGTTTCTCTTTTTGATTGTTTTGCATGGTATCATAAGGGATCAAGCTAGTTGAACATAGCTCGAGGAGAGAAATTCCGTGTTTGGAGTGCAAAAATGGGACCATACCTAAGCGTAAAAATACCTATCAAGATGCATTAAGAGCCCAATTTTTTGTCACAAAAGAATTGCAAAGATTAAAGTTGCACCACTTTGCAACTTTACCTTGCTCATTTGACACTTTTTCCATCAAGTTAAAAAATGGACACCATTGGAGAAGAAATAACTTTCACGAGATAACAAAAGCTGAGAGAGGTTATTATAGGGGACCAGCGCAATCTGTAAGCTCAAATGGAGATTTCACTTAAGCATCATGGTTTTTGAGTAATAGCCTATCAAAGATTATTGTCATTTTGCACTTTGGTTGCTTAAAAAGGGGATTGAGTTAGTTGAGCGTAGCTCAAAAGTGATTCCGTGTGTTTGGGTGAAAAAGAAGACCATTCTAGTATAAACATACCCATCCCGGATGCATTGGAACATTTTGTTTTAGTCACACAAGTTGTAGAGCGAGAGTGGCATCCTTTGCAACTTTCAACTGCCGCATTTGACAACTTTTTCTCCAAGTGAAAATTCACCACCATGGGGAAAATTCCTTCAAGATAGTAGAAAAATAAGAGAGGTTATTGTAGAGGGGCCTAACACAATCCCATAAGCTTAGACATGAAGTTTCTAAGCATTATAGTGTTCGAATACAAGCATGCTAAATTTTGCAACCAGTTTGCAATTTGGACTCTTAAGGGATTTTGTCAGTTGAATGTAGCTCAGAGCGATTCCATGTGTTTCAGTGCAAAAGAGGACCATTCCTAGCATAAAAATACCTATTAAAGATCGTTGGAATAGTCCATTTAAGTCACCTGAAGTTGAGCGAAAGTTGTACCACTTTTGCAACTTTCAACTACTTGCATTTGACAACTTTTTTCCCCAAGTGAAAATTTTCCACCATGGGAAAATGCCTGCGAGATAAATGAGAGAGAGGTTATTGTATATGGTCTCAACGCTGTCCCATAGGATTAGATGATAATTTTCTAAGCATCATGATATTGAGTAACAACATGCTAAATTTTGCGACCATTTTGCACTTTGGACTCTTAAGGGATTGATCTGGTTGAATGTAGCTCAGTGATTAAATGTTTGAGTATGAAGAGGACCATGCCTAGCATAAACATACCTATTTAGACATTTTGGAACAATCTATTTGGTCACCACGATGATTCCAATTAGGGGAGGTCCTTTCTGCAAACAACACAATCTCAATCCAAAACAACAACTTCAAAGTCACAAAACTTCAACTTTCACCTTAACACTTCAAGCCTTCACATTTCCTTGTAGCATTTACGAGATTTGGGTAAATTAGGTACAATTTTGAAGAAGTCCTCGGACTAGGGCGATTACCAATTCGAGGGGACCCATTAGGGTGTAAAATAACATACTTCAAACTCTCAACCGATTATTTTGTAACAATTTCCTCAAATCAAGTTTCTAATGTTGACTAGACCTCAAATTAGGTTTGTTTTACAAAGAACCTTGTCTCAAAGCTTCTTCCTAATCTCTGAAACCATTTGGGAAGCATTCAAAATATTTCCAAGCATAATATTTCTCAAAAAAAATTCAAAAACTCACCCTCCCAAGCACCTGAACCAAAAACCCTCTTTTCTAGCCAAAAACCTATGGTTTTATTGGAAAACACATTTCTAGCCCTCACACAACCTTGCCAGCACCTCAAATAGGTCCAAATAGGCCTACACATACTCAACCTATCAACATATATTTATGTCCCAACCTTTTACATACTTTTCCATCAACAATTTATTTGGCCTCCCTTGCACCCATACAACATGATCACACCTAAAACTAATAGAATCCACCCATTCCACTGAGGTAAAATCTTCACAAAAGGTGGAATGGGTTCATTTTGAAATTTAACTCTACAAAACCCTTAAGACTTTTTTACTTAGGCATAATTAGTAAAAACTCCTAAACTTTCTCTAAATTCAATAATACTACTCCAAACTTGAAATATTTGAAAGTAAATTCACCCTACTTCAACTTTGAAATCAGAGAAAGATGGGGCATGTACGGGCCATACAATTCTCTGAAATATCACTGTACAGAAGAAAAACTCAAAAATTTAAGGGAAATTTGCATTTTATTGATTCAGAACCTCTACAAGCTTCACAATCAACCTCCACATCAAGTCTACAATCTTATACTTATTCCCTCCTAAAACTACTATCCCAACTACCTAAAGTATCTTTTGAAATGATATGGCCATTGGACTTTTACCAAATTGCAAGATTTGCAACTTTACAACATTTAAATGACAACATTTTTCATATTTGCAATTTTTGCAACTTGAACTTTCTAAACACCTAAAAACCTCTAACATGACTCAAAACACGATAAAATGGTCCACATGACCTTATTTAATTCTTATTGACTCAATGCCTAAAGCCTACACATGATCTTGACTTTAATTGACAAAAGTTCTTCAATGGTGCCCCTGCACAATACACCCCACCTTGGAATTTTTCCAAGTCTCTTGGAAAGGTTCTTGCAACTTGTTCACCTTTGATCATCTCTTTCCTCTATCCTTCTTGTTTTCTTTCAACAGGTTCACCTGGATTTTTATTCACATTGTATTTCTCCTTCTCTTTGTTTTCTCTTGAAACATGCTTCATTTTGTCACACTATTTTGTGGGGTGTTCCTTATATTTTCCACCATCAAACACTAATTTCACACTCACTTTCACATTTGCACACAAATCATCATCAAATTTGCTCACTTCCCTCTTTTCTTCAAGTTTAGATCTCTTCTCAGTACCCTTCTTGTCTTCACCTTTTCCTCTAATAGTCTTGTAAAAAAATGTACCATCACACTTAGTATCCTCTGTCAAACTTGCAAACACCTTTTTCACTGTCCCATCAATCCCATAAAGCTTTGTTTCATCAACTTTCAACTGCCTCCTTACTTCTTTTCGTTACTTCTTTTATTGTCATAGGGCACATGACTATCCCAACCAATATTCCTTCACTCTTTTCCTACATTCCACCCTTACTCTTTACTGTATCAAACTGAGACATCATTCCAACTACTTTTCTCTTCCACATGGAAGCATTCTTCTTCACATATGACTACATATTATCTTCATTTCTTCTATCTACCATCCCAATAGTACCAAACCTTGATATGGATGCTAATTCCTTACTCTTAACTTCCTCAACACTTACAAACTCTTTCCTTCCAATCATGATCATCTCACCTTGTTCCTTTGCCTCTTCAGTCAATGGAGTCAATGTGAATGTTCTCCCATCCTTTTCAATTGTATAAGTGTTTTGTCTTCCATCATAAATTGCAAACCTCTCAAACTACTAGGGCCTTCCAAGTAACACATGGCAACAACTCATAGGCAAACCATTACAAACAACATTATCTCTATAACTACCAATTTGGAACTCAACTGAAGCTTGTTCACTTACCACAGTGGATTGATTATCACTTACCCAAGACACTTTGTAAGGATTTTCCCTAGGTACTCTTTCCAATCTTAGTTTGTCTACCATTTCACTAGATACCATGTTATCAATGCATCTTGAATCTATAATCACCTTACATACCTTGTTTTGTTCAATTGCAAGTTTTCCTAAACAATTCTCTTCTTTGAATCAACTCTTTCTCCTTGGATGTCTTTGGGAGTTGTCTCTTCATCATCAAACTTTCTCCAACTTTAGGAGCACAATTATTAGAATTCGAACTTTTAGCCTCATCCTCTTAGACAATTTGTGCCCTTCTCTCACTTTTCCTTTCTCCTCCACTTGATGTTGAACCAAATTTCTCAGGGCATTTGTAAGAAGGATGACCAAACTCATTGCAATTATAGCATCTACCAGCAAAGATGTTTGAATTTCTTCCACCACCAAATCTACCCCTTGTTCCTCTAAATCCACCTCTGAAATCTGCAACTTGTTCTTCCTTTTTGTGCACATCCTCTTGGCTCACTTGTTTTTCTTGGAGTAGAGAAAGATCCTCTTCATCTTGTAGTGTTGTCTCTTCCCCTAATTGTCTTCTCTTGTCTTCTTTTTACTTTTTCTTCTTCCTTCAATGCCATTTGATAAAATTCTTCTACACTCCTCAGATTTTTCAAAGCCAATTCATCCTACATTTTCAATGTTAGACCACCCAAGTACCTAGCTATATTTTCATCCTCATTCTCATTATGGTTAGATCTCATACATAATTTGTAAAACTCTTCAGTGTATGATTTTATATCCATTTCATTTTTCCTTAAACTTTGTAACTTCTTAAAAATCTAAATAGAATAATTAGAAGGGAGAAATTTACCTCTCATCTTGGCTACCATCTTGTCCCATGTCACAATTTTGGATTTTCCTTGCTTCCTTCTCTCTGATTGCAGATAATCCCACCACAAAAGTGCGTGACCTTTTAGCTTTTTTTTTGCAATCTTGACTCTCTGCTCTTCAGGAATGTCTTCACACTCGAAGTAGTTGTCCAAATATGTTTCCAATCCAATAACTCTTCTTCATTCATATTTTCACCAAAATTTTGAACATCAATCTTTACCTTATGCTGGTCACTCTTGACTGCCCTTAACAACTTTTCCATTCTATGATTTTCAGGATGAAGTTCTTCCTCCATGTCTTCAAACTCTTCTTCATCTTCATCATCTAAATCACTTTCAAATTCTTCTCTTCTCTTGTTTGTTTCCAAGGATACCAACTTTTCCTTCAATTCTTTGATCTCTCTCACATACTAACCCTTCAAGTCACTCATCTCTTTTGCCACATTCCTTCCTTTAGGAGGCATCTTTACAATTTGTCTTTTCACCTTCCACTATTTCCTTTACAAACTTCAATCTTCGTTCACAAGGATTTGATACCTTCACTATGATACCAATTGATTCCAATCAAGGGAGTTCCTTACTACAAACAACACAATCTCAACCCAAAGCACCAACTTCAAAGTTACAAAACTTCAACTTTCACCTTAACACTTCAAGCCTTCACATTTCCTTGTAGCACTATAATTTGGGTAAATTGGGTACAAATTTTTGAAGAGATCCTCCCAAACTAGGGCCAACACCAATTTAGGGTCTCATTAGAGTGTACAATAACATACTTCAAACTCTCAATTGGTTATTTTGCAACAACTTCCTCAAATCAGGTTTCTAACGCTGACTAGACCTCAAATTAGGTTTGTTTTATAAAGAACCTTGTCTCAAAACTTCTTCCTAATCTCTAAAACCATTTGGGAAGCATTCAACAGATGCCCAAGCCTAAGAATTCTCAAAAAAAAATTAGAAACTCACCCTCCTTGGCGCCTAAACAAGAAACCCTCTTTTCTAGCCAAAAACCTAGGGTTTTATTGGAAAACACATTTCTAGCCCACACAACCTTGCCAACACCTCAATTAGGTCCAAATAGGCCTGCACATACTCAACCTATCAACATATATTACTTCCCCAACCTTTTACATACTTTTCCATACCAAAACCACTCAATTTCCTCACTTAGGGCTTCATGCCCAACACTTTATTTGACCTCCCTTGCACCCATACACCATGATCACACATAAAACTAATAAAATCCACCCATTCCACTAAGGTATAGTCTTCACAAAAGGTGGAATGGGTTCATTTTGAAATTTAACTCTACAAAACCCTTAAGACTATTTTACTCAGGCATAATTAGTAAAAACTCCTAAACTTTCTCTAAATTCAATAATACTACTCCAAACTTGAAATATTTGAAAGTAAATTCACCCTGCTTCAACTTCCAAATTAAATCACAATAAGATGGGGCTTGTACGGGTCGTACAATTCTCTGAAATATCACTATATAGAAGAAAAACTTAGAAATTTAAGGGAAATCTGTATTTTATTGATTCAAAACTTCTACAAACTTCACAATCAACCTCCACGTCGAGTCTAAAATCTTATTTATACAAGTTATTCCCTCCTAAAACTACTATCCCAACTACCTAAACTATCTTTTGAAATGAAATTATATGACTGTTGGACTTCTACCAAATTGCAAGATTTGTAACTTTACAACATTTAAATGACAAAATTTTGCATATCTATAATTTTTGCAATTTGAACTTTCTTAACACCTAAAAACCTCTAACATGACTCAAAACAAGATAAAATGGTCCACATGACCTTATTTAATGCTTATTAACTCAAAACATAAAGCTTGCACACGATCAACCTTAATTGACAAAATTTCTTCAATGGTGCCCCTATACCACACAAATTGTAGAACGAAAGTTGCACCACTTTGCAACTTTCAACTACTTGGATTTGACAAATTTTTCCCCACATAAAAATTTTCCACCATAGGAAAATACCTACGAGATAACAAAAACCAAGGGAGGTTATTGTAGAGGTGCCCAACATGATCCCATAGGATCGGATGAGAATTTTCTAAGCATTATGGTATCCGAGTAACAACATGTTGAAGTTTGCAGCCATTTTGCACTTTGGACTCTTGAGGGATTCTACTGGTTGAATGTAGCTCTAAGTGATTCAGCATGTTTGGGTGTGAAAGAGGACCATTCCTAGCATAAATTTACCCACCCGGATGCATTGGAATAGTTCATTTGGTTACACGAGTTAGAAAATGAAATTTGCATCAATTTGCAACTTTCAACTACTTGCATTTGACAAATTTTTCCCCAAGTGAAAATTTTCCACAACGAGAAAACACCTTCGAGATAATGAAAACCAAGAGATTTTATTGAATAGGGGTGAACACAATCACATGGGCTCAAAAAAGAAGTTTCTAAGTGTCACAGTGTCTAAGTAACATCTCGTCTAAGATTGGTGTCAATTTTCACTTTGGACTCTTAAGGGATTCTATCAATTGAATGTAGCTCAAAGTGATTTTGTGTGTTTGGGTGCAAAAGAGGACTATTCCTAGCATAAACCCAACCATATAGATGTGTTGGAATAGTCTGTTTGGTCACACAAGTTGAAGAACAAAAGTTGCACCACTTTGCAACTTTGCACTATTTGCATTTGACACTTTTTCCATCAAGTGAAAACTAGACACCACAGGAAAACCACTCTGAGATAACAAAAACCAAGAGAGGTTATTGTAGAGGGTCCCAACATGATCCTATAGAATTAGATGGATATTTTTGTAAGAGACATGATTTCCGAGTAATAGCCCATCAAAGATTGTTTCCCTTTTTCACTTTGGACTCTTAAGAGATTGATCTGGTTGAATGTAGCTCAGAGTGATTCTGTGTGTTTGGGTGAAAAATAGGACCCTTCCTAACATAAACGTACCCATTCTAACATGTTGGAATAGTCCATTTGGTCAAATGAGTTGCAGAATAAAAGTTGCACCACTTTGCAACTTTACATTGTTTGCAATTGACACTTTTTCCATCAAGTCAAAATTGGACACCACAAAAAAATGACTCTGAGATAACAAAAACTGAGAGAGGTTATTGTAGAGGTTCCCTACATGATCCTGATGCCTCAGACAGAATTACCATAAGTAACACGGTATCTAGGTAATAGGCCATCAAAGATTTCCCTTTTGCAATTTGGACTGTTAAGGGATTACGTTGCTTGAATTACAAATGTTTGAGGGTAGCAATAAATTTTAATATTTGAGTAAATATTATTACAAGTCTTTATTTCAATAGATTGTATGCTACATTAATATTGGCATGTAGTCATTAGGTTGATTTTTTTTAATAAATAAAGTTTTTATAATAAGTTAGACTATATGCTAGTTATATTGTTGCAGATTAGGGTATCAAAACACTATAACTCACTCAAATCCTCATGAAATCAAATGAGGCAAGATGAAAATGAAAGGTACTTCACTCCTCCATCAATTCCAATGCACAAATGAGCACTTCTAGGCCATACCAAAACATACAAGTTGTTGTTGAATCAACCACGGTAGGAGGGTCCTCAAAGAGAACAATTTGGACCATGCAGCAAGAGTAGCACAAAAAAAGCAACATAGATTATGGAGGCAAATGCAGATGAAAATATTCGCATTAACAATTAACTAAGTTACGTTTAGCAGGAAACATCTGGGCTTACAAATTTGGCTCATAGGCTAGACAAAATATACAACATTCTAACATGCTCTTATGCAAGCGAAAATATTACATATCAAAACCCTATTATTCTTTTGGATCAAATTCCCCTATTCTAATGGTCTATTACAAGATTTATATCACATCCACAATTTTGGAAACATCTGCATTGGCCAAACATCATTACATTAACCAAGGAAGGAAAATGTAACGTTCGCATGAACAAGTTGGCCTCAAATTGGAATTACTCCTCAGTCAATGTATAGGGTGAAGTGTTGACCTATAATAAAGTTTGGGAAAACTCCCAGAAACCTTTAAAATTACACCATTAAGATCCAAAAGTCAAAGAGATGATCCATGAATGATCAAATTAATTGATAGGCTTGAAAATATTCTGGTGCTAGTCAAGAAACTGCCAAGAGATTTCAAAAGTGACAACTTGGCAGAAAAAGATCCAATTGCACTCAAATATTGGAACAAGGAAAATGAACATGTAGACAATGTAATCCAAGATCCACAAAGTCTGATGAGAAAATATGATGAATCCACCAAAATGAAATGAGTAAGAAGAGCCAAAAAAAATTGAAAGAAAATATTTTTGGTTGATGCAAGATTTCCAAGAACCAAGGATGCTCTTGCATAAGTTGTAGCAGCAAAATTCACATGGGGATGATGGCATACCTTATTTTTCAAATCTAAGTGATGATGTACTCTCAACTTGAGATGGGGTGGATGGTGTCCAACCATATTCACTTGTATTAGATGGTGTCCCTCCATATTCACTTGTGGTAGATGGTGTCCCTCCATATTCGCTTGTTCTTAATGGTGTCCCTTCATATTCACTTGTGGTAAAGGGTGTGTCTCCAACTACGATATCCAAATATGTCTTACCACGATGCTTTCACATTTGTTCCTTTTGTGCTACCAATGCATGTTCTTTTTTTGATGGTTGAGGTTCCTCTTCAATTGGCTTGTTTTCGTCAATCGTATCCAATTTCTTCTTTTCACAATATGTCGCCACTTGTTCCCTCTCATTTGATTTTTTGGTTTCATACTCTCCATCTGTTAATTTATTCCTTGTTTGTTTCCTTGGAATGGTAGATAATTTTACATGTAGCATGGCAATAAGATGAATATTAGTTCCTAAAAAATGTATCCATTCAAATAAATGAAATATATGTCATTCAAGGCTTCATAAAAAATACTTACAATCATCTTGTAGAAGAGTATTTTTAGCATAGACAAAGGTCACATGAATTTTTTTGATGGAATGCCTTAAAGAAATGTGGTAATGTGGCATGCCATGATTTCAAGATAGGCTCAAAATGGAAGCATGGACAAGGCATGTGAATTTAAATTCCTTGGCTAGCTAGTGGAGCAATGGCAAGCTAGCTCACTCACTAGCTTGTCAATGTGGTAGGCTTGACAAGGTAGGGGTAGTGCATGCCTCATAGAATTGAGGACTTATGGTGATGTATATCACCATGAGACCCCATTTCTATGAGGAATGTGCTACCCCTACCTTCTCAACCCTACCGCATTGGAAAGCTAGTCGAGTATTTGCAAGCTAGCTCACTCAATAGCTTGCCAATGTGGTAGGGTTGAGAAGGTAGGGGTAGTGTATGCCTCATAGAAATGGGGTCTCACGGTGATGTATATCACCGTGAGACCCCATTTCTATGAGGCATACACTACCCCTACCTTCATACATCACCGTGAGACCCCATACATCACCATGAAACCCCATTTCTATGAGGCATACACTGCCCCTACCTTCTCAACCCTCTCACATTGGTAGGCTAGTGAGTGAGCTCACTAGCCTACCAATGTGATGTTTCCCCTACATTCTCAACCCTACCACATTGGCAGGCTAGTCAGCTCACTCACTAGCTTGCCAATGCGGTAGGGCTAAGAAGGTAGGGGTGACATATTCCTCATAGAAATGGGATCTCATAGTGATGTAGATCACTGTGAGATCCCATTTATATGAGGAATATGTTGCCCCTACCTTCTGAGCCCTACTACATTGGAAGGCTAGTGAACTCACTCACTAGCCTGCTAATGCAATAGGGTTGAGAAGGTAGGGGCAGTGTATGCCCCATAAAAAATATTCCAATATATTAGATGTAGGATGTTTTTTTTAAGTGGTTTCTAAGAGCAGGGAGGGCAGTTTGTAGAATTTGGAATGATGCCCTAGGTGTTTACAGTCAATTTTTGAGCCAAAATGGTGGCTAAGAATATAAGTTTGATGAAATTGCAGTGTTAAAGAATGGGAGATAGTTGAAATAGCATAGTAAGACATTAAATTATGTGTTTGAAGTGTTGGAAAAGTGGTTGGAGGTTTGGAGAATAGAGTTTCTATAAACCATCATTGTGCAAGACTAAATAGGCCTAAAACAAGGGTTTAGTGGTTTGTGGACTTGGTAGGAATTTCTCTAGTTAAAATTTGTTGATTCAATGTATTTGGGGTCTAGTTGAGGTTTGGGAATGAATTTTTATGATTGGGGTGGAGGTTACATAGTAGTTGTTTTGCAAAAATGGCCTAATTTGGCCTTGGGGCAGTGTAGCAACAGTGATTTGGGGTTGATGGTCCAAAGTGACCCTAGGAGATTTTAAGATATGGTAAAATATGCCTTAATGGGTATCTGAAATGCCCATTCTTTTATGCGTTTGGAATTTCTTTTGGAAGTTGTGAAGAAAATTCTTTGTTTGCAATGCTAGAAGAGAAACTTGAAGTTATGATGAAATAAGGTCAAGTTTGGGTTTTATGAATTGAATAATTGTTGGATTTGGTTTGAATTTTGTTATTTTGAGGTTTTCCTCTCTTCTCTACATCACAACCCTGCCGCATTGGAAAGCTATTGGAGCATTGGCAAGCTATGTCACTCACTAGCCTTCCAATGTAGTAGGTTGAGAAGGTAGGGGCAATGTATGCCTCATAGAAATGGCTCACCATGAGACCCCATTTCTATGAGGCATATGCTGCCCCTACCTTCTCAACCCTACTGCATCTAGCTAGTGAGTGAGCTCACTATTTTTCCAAGCTCACTAGCTTGTCAATGCTACCACATTTTGCATACAGTTATACGAAAACATTATTATCAAACAATTCAAATGCTTTGTCCATGCTTCCATTTTGAGCCATGATTGCAAGATAGGTTGCACCTTTCCCCATGTTGCTAACTTAGCCTTGAATAAAGAGTCTTGAAACAATGGAGAGAAGGGTTAGAATCCCTTGTAGGTAGACTAATCAAGGAAACATTTAAAATATATCACAACATAAGTGATGAGGTAGGTTTAGTAATAGGTAAATTTAGAAATAGAGATGAAAACCAAAATAGTTTCAAAGATCTATCAATGTGGGAGGAGTATATTCCAATTTTTAGAGACATGTATGGAAAATCTTGGTAAGATAGACAAGGCAATCAGCTGCTTGGTATAATTGTTTGAAAAAATACCTCAATGAAAGCTTTGGAGAGTGGTATGCACATCCATAATAAAGGATTGAGAAATTATGTTTTATTTTACTTCTAACTTATGTCATATATATGTGTATAAAAAATGTGGAAGCATACACAAGGTAATTCAATTGTTAAATAACAAAATGCCTCAAATAGATGTGGTTTAAAAATGTAATTGAAAAGTGTATAGAATTGTGTAATTTAAAATGCGCATTGACAACCTAAGGTTATAATGAAAAAAAACAATGATCAACATGGAATATGAAAAATAAATAAAATGAAAGCAAGCCATAATAGAATGAAATAAAATGTGTAAATATTTCACATACCTAAAACACCAAATTTTCAAATGGAGGAGTTCTACCCAATTATGTAGCCTTTGCTTCTTCTTTCTTCAAACTCCTCGACAATTTGACTTTTTGAAAAGTTTGTTCCCCTCCAAAATTCAATTGTATATCACTTTTGAATGGAATTTAGACTTGAATTGATATTATATTCCTTTCAACATGAAAACTCTACTATTTCATGTAAAGGTGGTGGAAAGATCATGAAAAAGGTGGTGGAATGTGAAAAACATGCATGCACACTTCACAACATCATCAAAAAGCTAGTTTTTGTTGGAGCACGTGCAAAACTAGAAGAATATGAAGAATGTGGGACTTGAGATCATAGGTATATTATGTTTTTTACTATTTTTAGAGCAAGCCAAATCATGCTCATGTTATAATGTGAGCATGTTATTTCTTGCTAAAAAATAGTCATATCTCTATTGCTTCAAAACGAGCTCACGTTGTGAGAAAGTTGAATTTTTTACAGATTTATTTTCTCTCTCTTTGTCTATACCCTCTACCCTCAACCAAAAACCATTAATCCCTCTACCCTTAAATCCTCAACCCTAAACCCTAAAACCTATACCCTCAAACCCTAAACCCTTTATCCTCAACCCTAAACCCTTAAACCTTCTACTCTCTATCCTCAAACCCTCAACCCTGATACCCTTGCCCCTATAAATTGGACCCTCA